>QJNS01000137.1:18143-209860 GCA_004154925.1 Monosporascus cannonballus | reverse complement strand
ATTATTATTATTATTATTATTATTATTATTATTATTATTATTATTATTATTATTATTATTATTATTATTATTATTATTATTATTATTATTAAGTTTATAAAAAAATGTAATGTAGCTGAAGGCTTGTTGTATGCGCTCTTATAAGGTGGATTTGAGTGCTCAAATCCCGATTGGGGTTTGGAATTGTTGATCTTTTGATCTTGTGGTTAGCATCGCACTCTCGCTTATCTCATAAAAGAAATTTAAAATTTCTTAAATTAAAATTAGTATTTGCCCATATATAAATGCTGTATTATTAATGAGCATATTTTTTTAATAAACGTACTTATTATTTTTTTAATTTGTTTTAAAAGTAATTATACTAATAATTACTTAAAAACAATTTACCTTTTATAATTACGACAAATAATGTTTTTAAAATATATAAATAAAAATAAAAAATAAAAAATATATATAATAAAGAACGTTATTTTCGAAAATTTTTACAAAACGTATTATAATAGAGTAAATAACGGCAAAATTACGATTAGCGGTTAATAAATTTTTTTAAAAAATATAAAATTACGTATATTAAAACGTAAGTGTACTTACAAGCGTAACGTTAATAACGATTATTTACGGTAATATTATAATATGCGTTATTCAAACGGTTTACGAACGTAAAACGTAAATATTCGAAATAAGATTTAACGTAATATATATTACGTATAGGACGCTAGCGAAACAGGCGCGTAAGAGTTAACGAAAACCGGCGTAGCAAATACGGACGTAAGTATAATAAGAACGAAAACGAACGTAAACGAAATAAAAGCGTTTTTTTTTCATTTTCTAGAATTTACGATAAGAATAATAATATTAACGGCGGTTTTAATATAGTATATATAATATAAATACGAGCGATATTCATATGTTAAATATGAAGAAAATAGTTATTATAATTATCGTTAATAAACTTGCAAAACATTATTAAAAAAGTAAAAAATTTATATTATAATTATTATTAATATTTACTACAAATATAAATTTATATATTGAATAATTTAAAATATATATAACGTATATATAATAAATAAAAAAAGTATTTATTTTTAATAATAGTAATAATAATAATAATTTTATTTTAAATGTTAACGTTATAAATAATTTTTGCTTAATTTAAGGCGTTTACGAAATTATTTTATAAATCAAAAATAATAGGAAAAAGATTTTTAATATCCGAAAATAATACAAAAATAAATATATAAAGCGTAAAACATAAATTTATTATTTAGATATCTATTATTACGATTATAATAAAGGAAAAAAACATAATTGTAATTTTTTATTAAGTATATTCATTAATTACGTTATTTTCTTTTATTATAACGATTATTTAGAAATTATAAAAAATACGATAAACAGATTTAAGAATGCATTTTTTTTTCTTATTTAGGGGGTATATCGTAGAAAAGGGGTATCTATGTTAATTATTAAGCTCCATAGCACCTTGGAAAAACCTTGTTCCGGCGCGTTCACAGTATATAGAGAGCTTCCTAGCTATAGCTCCCTAGAGCTGAATTCTACTAAGACAATTATCACTTCTCACACTTTATGCAACTTTTTCTCGCGATCAGCCTAACTGTGACAAGATCAATGCAATAATCTTCGTTCTTTATTGCCTATGCTTAAACGGGGGCATTGTTCTTGAACATACTCTGGTAAGCACTTGCAGGTGAATGTACACCTGCTAGTAGGCATGAGCAATAGATAGCGGATGTTCTCAAGCCTGATATACCGGCCTAGTGAAAATCATTCCAAGGGCTCCGTAGCTAACAATAGTCATGTTTTAGTCAAGGTGTAAATAAGCCGCTGATTGTCATCTTATAATTACGTGCCTCCATTCTTTCCATTACAAGCCTCCGAAGACAAAGCAGTCCTTTAGAAAGATGAAGCCTTTTGTTTCATTTTTGGCCGTATAGCCATTCTTCTAAATTCTAAAAGACGCCTGGCCAACTTTTTAATACTTAACGACCTACTAATTAAACCTAAAGCTACCTGTATCTATGCTGCCTAGACTCGTTTAAGCTGTCGCAAAAGTGACGTCGCTATTGCATGACTAGCAATAGCGCTATATATAGATAAATCCAACCGCGAATAAGCCAACTCCCACAGCGACTAGAAAAAGCCAAAAGGTGACGAATAGCCTGCCCCTTTGGCTCTGAAACATGACTATCGTAAGAACTAGTCCGAAGTTGAAGATTAATAGCCACCGGGCGAAGAATCGCATGCCAGCAGAGTTGTCGTAGGACGGCCACCACCACAGCGGTCCAGTACTAAGCGTAAGACCAAGTGCTGCCAACGCAGCATACCACCACACGTTTTTTCCTGGACCTGTCACGAAGGCCATGTTGATAGTTGTCATTATGTGGCCTGGGAATGCTGTGGAACATGGTAGTTCCACCTTGCAATCGGTTCTTGATTTCATCCTTAAGCTGTCGATGATTGATAATATCCAATTCAGCTCCGGCTTCCGTCAACTCTTTTCTCATTGCCTCTCCAAGAAGCATAACGCATTTCCATCCTTTGGGGACTTCATGGAGGCCGAGCAGAAGTAGTTTGATATGACTTTGCAGCCACATGATATAAGTGCCGATCGTCTATATCGGAAGAAGTAGAGTCGCAATAAAAAGCTGAATGAATGAGAAAGCCCATTTGTATTTCTAATGGAGGAGTTAGCGGGCACCTATAACTATAGCAATAGCCCACACAGCGAAAGACCCACCAAGTCACCGGTATTGTCCGGGTTGGGCTGGCAGCTTCCATTAGCTTGAATGTATGTATAGCTGTATGTATTATTGAAGGAACCGTAAGAGGCGATTTTCTTGTTACTTGTAATATATATCTCGCCATATGTTGCATCGTAGTCATCGCTTCCGGGCCTTGGGGCAAATTGAAAAAATGCCGTTATGTTTAATGTTGGTGCAGGGAGATCGGTATTCAAAAAAGTGGATTGCGTGTTATTTGTGCCGTCTGAACCATAAGTCTCAATACCTATTGTGCCATTAGTAAGGAAGCCAAGTAATTTATTATAAGGTTGTTCGATATCCGTGCGGATTCTTACAGTGAACCACTCGAGACTGCCAATAGCAAGGATCATCGGGTTCCAGGTCCACTAGGGAAATATAACCTGAGAAGAAGCAATGGCCACGAGGTGTATAGGGTGTTCTGATTCAGAAGGGAGTCTGGGCATTGTTAGCACAGCGATCTATTATGTCGTCGACATTACACTTACTCCAATATTCCCCTGCCTCGTAGTTGTAGGAGCCGTAGTAAGGGATTAAGTAGTCTCCGGATCGATTAAGTCTCCATCCGTCATGGATGATATATGCTAGCGGACAGAAACTCGCAAATGGGACCAAATTACCACCTTTTTCTTTGACAAAAGGGCGAACGGTTGGGGTGTAGCCAGTCATGGAACTGGCTAATGTCAGCCATGCGAGAATAAACCCCATCGAGATGATCATGAAAGTCATGGCAATTCTGGATTTTAGTCTACGGCTATAACAGATATCCTTGGTCAGCCGAAATATCGAGAAGATATTTGGCTCGCCCTCGAGATAGACGGTAAAGAACGTTGCATATGTTATGGGCGTGTAAACTATCGATGACGCAACATAGTCCGAAATTGCCCTCCAGGAGATATAGGCAAGGAGACTCTGGCCAGATCGGCCGACAACCTAAAATATACACGTCTCGATCAAGTCACTTTCTTTAAACTTAGACATGTAGCTGCAACTTACGACATCCCATGTCACCTTTACCACCTTAGCTTCTGTAAATGTTAGGGAGCCGAAGCCCACTGTAATCTGGAAGAAACTCGCTGGTGCCCACCAACTATACGCGGAATCGAATGTACTAAATGAGCCATCTGGATTGCAGCCGGTGGCGGAAATCCAGGAAGGGCGTACCATGCTGATTATGAGACAGAGAGTAAAAGCTAACCCCCCAACCAAACGAACATTAGGAACCGAAACCCGGCCTGTGACCATGTCATTGACCGCACGTCTTTCCAGTTTGCTTTAGGACCTTGGATCCAGAATTGGGAAATGTACTTTAATAGCCTGTGAGCCGGATCTTGCTTCCTTGGAGGAACGGGTCTCTCCGGAAGGAGGGATTCTGGTGATGTCGACATAATCTTCGGAATATGGTAGATATAGTAGCGGAATGCACATCGCGAGACTTGTGTAACTAAGTCCAATAACGTGGAAAGAAACCAAGGGTTACGGAAAGGGAAAAGGGTTTAACGAGAGGTCATTTAAATATTCGGAGAGTGACAGCAAATTTGTGGGCGGTGCCCAGAACGGGGAGGTACTATACGCAAGCTCAAGTGGCAGTAGACTTTCGTAACAGGAGTCTCGGTCGGTTGACAAATTATGTGCTTGTTTGACCGAAACCAGAGGCCTGGAAAGGGTTGCATGCATAATTGGGTGAAGAACTTGGCGGAATGATACGCCCAATCGAATACTTAATTTAGCTCCTGACTGGCACTTGTAACCTGAGACTCATGACAGAATGCTACTCTATATAAGAGATAAAAATAGACCGTGACCATAATAAGTTCCTGGAACAGTTTGCCGATGCTTTTGGATTCTGCGACTAGCTATCAAATTGGCGCGACAGTTCTATCCACAGCCTTATCCTTCTTCTAAACGTAATTCCAATGAGGAGTTAATCTTACCTGTGTAACAATGTGAAGTGCGAAGGATATACGCGTCAGGGCTACGTCACGAGCTCGATGCGGCGGTCGGCTGTATGTATGGGCGGTTTCTCCCCAGAAATGGAGGGGAAGGTCAGGTTTCAGACTCTTCTCAATATATGGGTTACCTTGTCACTCCGACCCCCCAACAACACCTGACAATCAAGGCATGATATAAACCATATTATGGCCTGCCTTACGGAGCCTAGGCACCTAGCGGTAAAGCTATCAGCCTGACGCTTGCTGCTTCTGTTGGAGCTTGGTGATATTATGCTATAATAAATCAGTAACATAAGTAGCACTGCCGCCGGGGGGCCCGGGGACATTGTACAAAATTATTTTGCAATCTCGTATTAGTATAGGAACCAAGATAGTATATAAAGGTGATGCTTAGCGGCTGTCTCTGCCTACTAAACGAATAAATAAATAAATAAAAATAATCGTACGAAAAAAATACACAATAATAAACTTAATAAAATTATATATATATATTTAAATAAATATTAAGACTTTAAAAATTTGATATATAAACAAACTTTTTATTCTATATATAAATTAATAAATAGTTATAAAAACACTAATCCGCGTGGAACATCGGAAATTATTATCTAAAAAATATATACGGGACGTATAATGCATTTATTTTTACTTTCTTAACTAGGAAGTACCAAAACCTTCTTATTTAAAACGGACCAAGATCCAAATACGGAAATCGGTTTTAAAGGAACGGGATTTTCGACACAATAACCCTCGTTCATTCCGTTCGCAGGCTTATTACGTGAAAACGAGGGTATTTCATACAAGGCACCGATTAGCAGCTGTTAAAAATTGTTGGTGTTGACACCTTGTGATCATCTAGAAGATATGATCAAGATTTATTTACCGACCAGATGCTTTGCGCATGGAGGCATGATGGCGATTGTCAAAGGACCTCACTCCCGGAAGAAAGTGCACTCGAGACTAGTAAAAGTAAATGCATAGCCATCGATATGACAGTGAAAGCAGAAAAATTTGATAGGGGTCGCATTCCAGATCGGCCAAGACCGCCTGGTGACGTACGATGGCATCCCAGTCGTAGATCTTAGCACCCTCCTTTTAGCAGCCCGGTTGCCGGGGATTCGCGGAAAGGGAGGGAGGGAGCGCATCGCACCCAGAGGAGGGGCGGGGTGAGAAGTGATAGCTTTCTCTGCTTTTTCAAGATTGATTCAAAAATCAAGACATGGAAGTCTTGATCTCAAAACTTGATCCGTCCCAATCGAAGATCCCATACCACCTGCCGTCTTCTCCTTTATCGGGGGCGGCTAGAAGCATGCATGGGGACATTGCTTCGTGTAGACAGACATAAAGCCAGAAAAGGGTAGGTTCCACTAGGTAGTCTAAGGTTTTGATGGGGACCAGATAGTAGGAGTAGTATTCAACGAAAACAGATCCCTATATAAGTATGAAGTACCCAGTTAGAAGACATCAACACCTCTACACATGTTCCGGTTTGTGCATGATACAAGAGTGTTTTAACGACACTAGAGAGATAGTAGATCGTCCATGGATTTTCGAGGGCTCTGGGTCTTCTCAAGCTTGGCAAGCTTAATCGGAAGATCCCCTGTCTCCAGCTGGCCAATGCCTGTACTGAGTATGTACGCACTGCGTCCCTGCACCTGGTACCCCAGCTGGCCCCCACCTCTCTGGGGGCCGTTTCAAGCTACGCTACATGCATGTAGACTACCTGGCTACGTCATACATCGAAGCGACCATGCGTGGCTGCCACAAAGCTCGCACTATTCTTTACCAGCTTGAATCATACCAAGGGGTTTTTCCAGGACCTAACGATGGTCGAGTGATGCAATAGCCTTGGACAATGTAACGTCAGGATGCGATCGGCCGGGAAATAGTTCGCAAGCTAGTCGGAACGACATTATCTTCTAGACACACCCTTTCCAACCCCCTTAACCACATTCTTACCATAGTCTCTCGCCCTGACCTCTGCAAATTTCACCTTGCACCTTGAATCCCTCCTATTTCTTTTTGTTGTGTTGTCTTTGTCACCATCGTCCACTGTAAGTAGGGGGGAAACGGGATCAAAGCAATACCAGCAAACTGTCTCCTGCCTGGGGAATGACGTCTTCCAGCTTGTAGTATCTCGCCATATCTTCCGAGTACGTGACTAGGGTGTCTACTGGACTAACATGCCATCCGATGAACAACATGTACCAGGCCATTATTCTGCGTTCAACCGGGTTCCTAATATCAAAGAATTTACCGCCCGTCTCGATAGAGAGAAGGCGGCCCGAGATGCCAAGCTCGACGCAGAACGCGAGGCGAAGGAGCAGGGAAGTGTCAAGGAACACCAGAACGATACTGGGAGAAAGAAGGGAAAAGGGAGAATTGTTACGGATCCCGTCACTGGCAACGAGGTTGAGATCGAAGATGTCGACGCCAATTTCGTAAAGGCCGTTGAGGACCCTCAAGTAAGTGAGATACGACTCCGCGTCCCAGTATTCTCTACCCGGGGTTGTACATACTCACCAGTGAGCTCCTCTAGGTCGTTGTACCAAATGCGAATCTAGGGAAAGACGCCACCGTCAGGACGGAACCCACGCAATCGGGCGAAGAGTACAGGTACAACCAAGATGTCACGGCGCCGCCTGACCCCGTCGCTACCGGTTCCACTTCAGACGTGCCCATTCGTGGTGAGAAGACGAACATTCTGTTTCACCCTACGCCCTCTGTCAGTTATGACCCCATGTACGACATCATTGAGCAGCGGGCTGTCATCCTCTGCGTCGCTGTCTTCTTAGCCATCGTTTTCATCGGCAAGCTCTTCGGGGGGAGACTATTGGGTTTGATCCCCCTTGCCATGTGCATAGCCTCCGGTGTCTTCTTATGGACGAAAGATCTGGTTAGGCAGGGCCGGGACATCGAGTGGTCTAGTGAACAGAAGCGTGGCGAGATGGCCACCGCGAACTTGATTCCCGAATCTGTCGAATGGATGAACACGTTTCTGTCCATCTTCTGGGGCCTGCTTAACCCTGAATTGTTCTCCTCGGTTGCAGATATGCTCGAAGTATGTGAATGAGGCGATTGGGCTTTGGTTTTCTAGTTCTGACATAGGCCAGGACGTCATGCAAGCTTCGGTTCCCGGCATCATCGAGAACGTCAAGGTTGCCGATATCAGCCAGGGAAATAACCCGATCCGAATCCTGAGTATCCGGGCCCTGCCTGATGCCCATATGAAAGAAATAAAGGATAAGATGCGTGAAGAGCACGAAAAGGTGAAAGATCCCCAGGAATTGAAGGCTGACGAGGAAGGCGGCGATTATTACAACTTAGAGGTCTCTTTTGCCTATCACGCCAAGCCGAGCGAAAAGTCCATGTCTGCCAAGGCCCAGAATATGGGCATGCAGATGATCTTCTATCTGGGTATCAAGGGGTTGTTTGGAGTTCCTTTGCCTATTTGTGAGTGTTCTTGCGGGGAACCCTAGTGCTCAATCTGCTAATCTCATATAGGGGCGGAGTTGATCGGACTCGTTGGAACAGTACGGCTAAGGCTCCAGATGTCGCCGGAACCGCCCTTCGTAAAAGCCGTAACTTTTACCCTAATGGGTGTTCCGAAGGTCCAAGCTGGGTGTACACCAATGTTCGAAGGGGGAGTGAACATCTTGAATCTTCCAGTTATCTCTAACTTCGTCAACTGGGCCATCAAGACGGCCGCTTCGATGTACGTTGCCCCTAAGTCCATGACGATTGACCTGGGCAAGATACTTGCGGGCGACGATGTGGAGAAGAAAATCAATGCGCTGGGTGTACTGTTCATCCACATTCACAAGGCCACCGGCCTTTCGAAACGGGACCGCAGAGGATCCGTGGGCGGTGGTTCGGATCCTTACATCACTGTCAGCTATTCCAAGTTTGGCAAGCCCATGTATTGTACCCGCGTTATTCAAGATGATCTCAATCCTATATTCGAGGAGAATTGCGCCATCCTCGTTACGCCCGATCTCCTCAAGGTCGACGAGCAGCTGTCGTTGGAGCTTTGGGACAGCGACCGCTCGAGCTCTGATGACGTGGTTGGCAAGGTTGAGCTTTCCCTACAAAAGCTTATCCAGCATCCTGGCAAGATGCACCAGCAGGTTTCAAAACTAAGGGGGATCAAGGCTGAGAGCACAATGCCCGGAGAACTTCATTGGGGGGTTGGGTTCTTCGGCAAGACTCAATTCCGGGAGGCGCTGCGGACTGATGACAAAGACGTCAATCTGCCCAAGGAGCTTCGTGATAAGAAGGAGCTACAAGACGATAAGGGTACTCCGCAAGACGCAGAAGAAGACGCTGTTGTACATACCCCTCCGGATCCTCTCTGGCCTTCTGGTGTCGTCAGTGTTATCGTCCATCAGATTGTCAGCCTCGAATTGGAGGATGTGTATGGATCTGAGGGTGGAAAGCGCAAGGGAGGTCGAGAATACGAGCCTGCTCGAGACGCCGGTGAGATAAAGGAAGAGACGAGCAAAAAGGTGCCGAGTGCGTACTGCACAATCCTTCTCAACGACGAATTGGTGAGTAATAAATATTATGTGGATTCTGACTAAGGCTAACGGGATATTTTAGGTCTACAAAACTCGAACCAAGGTTGTCTCTTCTAAACCCGTTTTTAACGCTGGTACAGAACGTTTCGTACGGGACTGGAGATCTGCTATTGTTACAGTTACAGTTCGCGACTCGAGAAATAGGCAGCATGACCCCATAATTGGTGTTGTTCCGCTGAAACTCTCCGACATTTTGCACACGTCCAGTCAGGTAAGTTCCGTGCAGCTTGTGTTGGCGAAGTAGCAAGTTAATAGTTTGTACGCAGGTCTCCCGCTGGTACCCTCTTGATGGTGGCATAGGCTTTGGCCGTATTCGAATTTCGCTGCTCTTCCGGTCAGTAGATTTGAAATTGCCACCGTCACAACTCGGCTGGGACGTCGGAACTTTCGAGTTTCTCTCCGACAAGATCACCTCGACCTTTGCCCCCGGATCGTCTGGTAAGGTGAAGCTCAAGTTGAGAACAGGCGGCAGCTCTGCGAAAGTCAAACGAGAACAATGCACTCGGGAGGCCGAAGGCCTGGAATGGAACATCAGCGGTGTTACCAACAACCCAAGACCACGACTACCAGTCCGCCACCGCTACAGATCACCAGTGTTCTTCGAATTCCACACCAGCGGCCATCGACGTGCTCAGTATTTCGCTTCCTTTTGGTTGCAGGAACTGGTGGATGCGGAAGAGAAGGACTTCGATATTCCCATTTGGAAATGCGACAACGACATCCGTTTATCGCAGAACTTCGTCACCCCGGCCAACTACCACACTGTTCCGGATATTGACATAGAGGAAGTGGGCCGGCTCCGGTTTCGGGGACGATTTAGGCCGGGCACGGACCGGGACCACTACCGCTTCGTAAGCGACAATGACTCCCGTGAGACCATCGAAACATGGGAGGCTTGCTTCGCGGAAGGGGTCCGGCAGGAGGATGTAACCAAGGATGTTCCACCAACCGTGCAGAAATTACACGAGGAGTCGCTCATCCACGGCCGCGACGTCCTCGCAACGGCCCCCGAGGAAGACAAGAAGAAGTGGCTGTCCAAAGATGGTACCGACTGGAGCGGCGCTTTCGGCATAGATCCGGCGGAGGTGATGAAACGCCGAGAATCTCATGGGGACGTCGATCCAAAAGGCCAGTACGAGGAGTTGTCGTCCGAATCCGGTACCGAGGAGGGCGGCGAAGATGTCCGCCCCGGGATCGAGCACGAGTCGACGGATCTCGGCATCAGGGACGCGACGACAGACCCTCCTGCCGGCCCCGATGACGGCGGCGATGGCGACCCGCTCACGAGAGCGCACACGAACGGCACGGCGCGCACGAGCATGTCGACATCGGCCGACAGCAAGAACCCTATCAAGGCCATCAAGGACTACAGGACCCGCAGCCGCGACCTGCACCGCCAGCAGCGGGGGCTCATGCAGTGGCGGCCCATGCGGAACGTTCAGTTCGCTAAGGACCAAGCCACGTTCGCCGTGCGCAAGGCCACGAAGATGGGCTCGCTCAGCGGGCGGCAGCCGGATGTCGAGACGGAAGTTTGATGAACTTTTCTTTTGTCTCTTCTCTGCTGGCTTATTTTTGTTTGTGTTTTTTTGTTCTTTGTTGAGACCGTGACTGGGAGGGTACGGTGGGTGGGAAAAACGAGAGTAATGATTGGAGGATATGATGTAACGAGTATACAATGTCGACACTTAACGAGGCTTCCCCGTTCGCGACCTTGTTCATAGTATAGATAGCAGTTCTATGTAATTCTCGGAATGAACCCATGGTCATCCCGTCTCACAATGATGGTGTTGAAGTGATCGAAGGTGCGACGGGCGGAGTAGGCCAAACCACCGTTACCGGGGGTACCGACGCGAGGAAGCTGTTTGTGGTGGTAGCAGCAGGCAGAGAGGTTGAAGGCAGGCGCTTGTTTGGCGCTGTCTTCGCTCACAAAGTGCTCGTCAAATCTAGGAATAGGGTCCGCTCCGATGACTGCAGTAGCAAGGGTTGTGAGAAGTGCGAGGGCGTGCATTGTAAGGCAAGTGGTTTGTTGAGGACAATATAGATATGAGGAGTAACCCCAATCTGGTGTGACGAGTCTGATGATGAAGGTTTGGATTATTGAACTCAAGTGCACAAATAATGGAGACCGGACGTGATATTTTATGCTCGTATGGGCTCTTTTCTGCAAGAATCTGATGCCCCCGAAAAGCTTTCGGCATAACAGCACTCTCATGCTAAGAGGTTCGAAGCATAGCGATCATGGGCCAGCTGCCACCTTTCGACCCCCTATGATCTCATAATAATACCATGTGATACATTGGCTTGGAACCTCAAGTCGAAGGGGTGATTCTGTACTCTAGGTGCGTTATCTAGTATTCCTTCGTAGTCAAAGCCTTATGATCTTGTTGGACTGTTTGGTGAGGTACTACCCGCACTCCAGGGAAGCCAAACACATACTTCTGGCTATAGGCTACGGCATCCATCATTGACTTGCATATGCCTCGTAACCCCGGTGAAGGAAGCCATGGGACATCATCGCCACAAAGAGAAATGTTGTTCAGTCCTATGTCTCATCGATCATCGAAGAGTTGAGTGTGTCAATAAATTGTGAAACTCAAGTGGGCAGCGCCCACCAACCATCAATAATACAATAGTCGAGCGGCACCTTAAGAACACCCGTCTAGTCGGATACAAGCCATCCTTGATTTCAATACCACGGACCTTTGGCGCACGTGGCTCGTATAATCCGTGTTTCCAGTTACTACATAGTCACGCACAGCTGAAGTCCTTCAGGAGTTCCTCTTCTATGCATCCATATAAGTCAACTACAGAGGTCGCCACCAGACTGGCTATGCTAGTTCTGCGGTCAGCTGGGGAGGCCGCTGATCATACTGTGCCTTCTTGTGTAGCCTCCGCAGACAGCGGACGGGTAGGGTTTGCACTACCCACCCACCCACGCTAAAATTTCCTACCACGGGTATCCGTAGGTGGGTAAAAATTTACGGAAATAGTTAACAGGGGTACGTAAGTAATATAAAATTACTTACGGATTAATTATTCGTAAGTATATAAAATATAAAATAATAAATTATTCGCAAATATTTATTATATAAAAATAATATATATTAAACGGTAAAAAAATTAAAAATTTATATAATTTGAAATTATATTTCATTAAATGGTTTTTAAATATTAATTTTTGAATTAAAATATTTTATTATTATATTTAAATTACGCTATTATTTTTATAAAGTTGATTATAATATAATATTATATGAATTTATATGTTAACAATATATTTAAAATATTGAGTTATTACATTTTAACTTAATTATTAATAATAAAAATAAAATTATATTAATTAATATATTAATTGTTTGTCCGAATCGTTTTTAAGAATTTAAATAATTCGAAATTATTAATATTAATATCGGTAAAATAAATAAATAAACAAATTTACTTAAATATTGATTTAATAATTATTTTGGTTAATGTTTATATATAACTTTAAACCGGCTTAATATTGTTATTCGTTTAATAAAATATATTTTAAATTAGTATTATTTTAATTTATAATTTGTTTCATATTTAGATTTCTTAATTCTGTTATTTTTATTTCGTTATATATAAATTTTTATAGTTTTTATAAAAATATAAAACCCGGAAATAAAACAGTTATATTCGGGGAACTTTAACGAATTAACAGGGTTTATTATTTTAATTATATTACAAATAAATTTTATTTTTTATTATTAAAATAATAAACTTATTATAAATATAGTATATATTAATAAAAACTAAAAATCAATAAAAAATAAATCTTTATATTATTAATATAAATATGCTAATAAAAACATAATAAAAATAATTTTAGTTACTTTTTAAAAAATTTTAATAATTAATTATTAAAATCGAAAAGCTTTTTTTATTAAATAAATCTGAAGTAAATTTTATATAAAATATTAAAATAAAACTTTAAATATGAAAAAGTTAATATTTTTATGACATTTAAGAGTGTTCCCAAACATAATAACTTAATAAAAAATTAAATTAATTTTAAAACATTATTTAATGAAATATAAAATATTTATTATTAAATTTTTATTATTCAAATCTTTTAATTGAATTAATTATATTTATACAGGTTTTTGAAATTATCGGTCGAATTTTAATTTTAGTTTTAATCGTATTTATTTTTAATATTTTCTATTTTTAAAATTTGCTTCGATTTTATATTAAAAATTAATAGGTTAATTAAAATAAATATTAATTTCTTAATTTTTATATACGCTATAACGAAACAAGTATTTACCGTATATAAAAAACAGTATTAAAAATAATAGAAAAGAATTATAAGTATACTAAAATATAATTCCGTAAAACATTATAATATATTATATATAATATAAATAAAACGAAGCAATACTATTACGACATTCTAAATACGTTATTAATAAAGTTTTTTTTTTAAAAAAAATGATTATTTTTAATACAAAAGTTTAATATATACATATAATAAACAATATATAATAAATAATATATAAGAATTTAAAAAATAATGAAATTAAAATAAATATAATAAAATAAAATAACATAAAATATTTTATAAATAAAATACGAAACTAAACGAATAAAAAATGATTAAAATAAAATTGATAAAATGACTTATACAAAATTTTATATAAATAAAATATTACTGAATAAAAGTCCAAAATTCGAAAATATTATAACAAATTAAAATAAATTAGTTTTTCTTATTTAAACATATATAAATTAATTAGTAATATGCTTAGTTTTAATAATATAGGTTTTTAAATAAATTATAATAATTTTTAAAAACTTTTTTAAATTTCTTTTTGCATATTTATTATTTTCATAATAATGTCTTTAAACCTTGCTTATTTTTTAATATTTTAATTTAATTTTTATTATACTATAATTTTAGTATACGTTTAACACCTAAATTAGCATTAATCATATTTAAAGGTATTTTGCTATTAATTTAAAATATAATAATTTTAAAAATAAATTAAAAATCATTAATTTCGTTAATAATATAAATAAAATAAATAACGTTTTAACTTCATTTTCTGAAGATTTTGTATAAAACGGTTTTTCGATTTTGTTAATTAATATTTCGTAATTTAATTTTTTTTAAATTTTCTTATAATTATATTCAACATTTATTAATAAATCTTTTAAGCATTTTGCAAATAAAATATAATAAAAAGTTTAATTCGAAGTATAAGGTATGTTAATTTAAAAAAATTAAATAAATAAATTAATTTAATTTCATTTTACGTTTATTTTATTAATACAACAATAATCTAAGTATAAAAGTATTTATAAATAAATATACTTAATTTAGAGAAAATTATTTTTGTTTTGTATTAAAATATAATAATATTCTAGTAAAATTATAAATTTACGTATTAATTAATGTACTAATTCCAGAATTAAAAACCTATATACCTTATTTATTTTTATGTAATAATTAACGATTGTTTCTAAAATTAATTATTATTAAAATTTTATAAGTTCGAAAAAAAATACGTTATTAAATATTAGTAAAAATATTAATGGAAAAAAAAAAGAAAATAAGATAATACGAAAACATAAATATTTTTAAAAGGGTTTAATATTTTTACCTATATTTTTAATAAATACCGATTAGTATATTATTAATACTATAATGTCATTATATTTTTCTTATATTTTTCGGAATAAAATTTATAAATACGTTTAAAATAACAATTTATTTTATTACGAAAAAATAACGTTTATAAAAGATTAATTTAAAATTGTTTTTTATTTATCGAAATAGAATTTTATTTTCGAATCCGACAAAAAGTATAAAAATATAAGGAAAATAAATAATATTTATTATTTTTTAAAATTTTTATTACTATATATATAATAAAATTCAAAATATTTTTAAATAAGTTAAAATAATTATTATAAACTAAAGCCTATAAGGCAGCTCGGGCTTACGGAACGAGCTCCTTAGCCCGAGCTCACCTATATGTATATAGGGAGCAGCTATTTTGCTGATAACTAATTATTTTTCTCTTTTTTTCCTTGCCTTAAATTTAAACCTTTGTTGGGCCGTACCTTCGTTTAATTTACGTATTATGCCCGTTATATATATTTAAGGTTATAATTTATTATAACTTTTAAATAGTTAAGTAAAAACGAAACGTTTTTTAAAAATACGTTGGTTACGGATAATAAGCCAAAAAAAGTTTTACAGCGAAATAGTTATAAAGTAATTTAACTAACGAAACCATGGGCGAATCCATAATATTAACCTTATCCGGAATTATTGAGGAAAATTTATAGTACTAATTATTTATAAATATATTTCAAAAGTTTAACATATAGCAGGAAAAATTTATTAAGTTAATTTTTAGCTATAATAAAACGATAAATAACTTGCTTAACCGGATAACGAAAATAAAAAAAGATTTTTACGAAAGCGGAAAAAAAAGCTTTTATAAAACAAAACTTATTTTATTAAAAACTTACGGTAAACTTACCGCTTAATAATACGTTTGCAAAAACAAATCGTAAACCTATAAAATAACCCTTATAAAACGGGAAATAAAATATATTCCGTTCGTTTTTCGCCATATTCCGTACGAAAATAAAGAAAAACTGGTTTATTTCCGGCTTTTTTATAGCAACTTACTTAAGTATTATGAATATTTGTACTTACCGAAAAGTAATTAGGATTTAATTATTAATTTAAAATAAAAGGATTAAAAAAGGATTTTAATATCGATAATTTCTTCCTTTATGTAAAAAAGTAATTCGAAAATAAGTAAATGGTATAATCCGTTAAAAAACAATTATAATGCATAAGGTAAAATAGTAGTTAACGGTTTTAAAATTATTTATTAAATTTTGAACTTAAATTGGCCGAATATAAAGATCTAACGTAACCTTTAATAGCTAAGGTAATTTCCCTAAACGCTAATATTAATACGTAATTCCGTAACGTATTAATTCCGAAAAATATATTTTACAATAATTATAATTATTAGGTACGTAAAATAAAAAAGGTAATTAATTATTTAAAAACTTTATCCGATTACTATATAAATAAAAAAATAATAATTTAATATTTTAATAAAAAAGGCGAAATAATTAATTAATAATAGTATATCGGCTAAATTAATAAACCGGCTTAAATAATAAACGTTTAAAGGGATATATTTATAACAAATATTATGTAATTAATTACGTTAATTTCTAAATTTATAAATTAATAACGGAATAATTACAAAAACCGATTCGAGAATAATTTAAAATAAGGCTCGGATAACCGGCTTTCTGCAAAATAATTTTCCGATAATAAAATAAAAATTCGGAAATAAAAAAGATAATATTTCCGTTATGCCGTTACGAATTACATAAATTAGAAATATTTTAAATATAAATCCGCAAAACGGCCTTATCCGGTTAGGACGGAGATTACGGCAATAAACTTACGGAATACCGTTAATAAGGATAACGATTTGGATAACGAAAATTTTAAAAAAATAACCTTTATTAGATATTATTAGTAAAAAAAAACGTAATAAAAGAAAAATTACAAAAGGTTAACAGTAAATTAAATAATATCTTTTTTATATTAAACGTTTTAATTAATAATATTATATATATAAATGTCCTAATCGATAATAAATATATTTATTATTTTGCGTTTAATTAATAATTAATTTGCCGTTTAAAATTATAACGTATATTTATTATATT
The DNA here is from genome assembly GCA_004154925.1 of Monosporascus cannonballus. Taxonomy (NCBI): domain Eukaryota; kingdom Fungi; phylum Ascomycota; class Sordariomycetes; order Xylariales; genus Monosporascus; species Monosporascus cannonballus. Next base: position 192,811 of record QJNS01000137.1, on the reverse strand, counting down.
TTGTTAATTAAGATTAATAAAAAATAATAAATTTATAATAATCGCGATCCGAAAAACTACTTACGTTAACGTAAATTTAAACGGCTACCTAAAATGAATTTGAAAATACGTAATTAAAAACTTATTTTACCTGTTTATCTTAGGAAAATCCTAAATAAAATATAATAATATCATATACGAAACGAAATGATAATTTATCCGGTTTACAAATAACGTTACCGCGCCCATATTACGCGAAAAAAATAACTTAATAAAAAGTCTAAGGACCGCTTAAAAAAGCGGTTACAAAAGTACAAAAAAACTTGCTTAATAACGGTTATAACTTTCATAATAATAATACGGCAAAGCCGCTATAAAAAAAGGGGGATATAATTATTCGCAACTTTTATAAAGGATATTAATAAGGCCTTAAAAATAAAATCGTAATTAACCTTTAAAAATATAACAAAACGTTTTTTAAGAAAGTATAGAAATTCCGAAACCTTTTTATATATAACGAAAATTTGTCGTTATTACTTTATCGTAATAATAATAATAATATAACGATAAACCTAAAAATAAATACTTTGGGTTAAAAGAAAATAATCTTATAAAAATCCTTATACGGGATATTAAAGGAAAAACTGTTAATTTTGCGCAAAATATTTATAAATTTAGGCGATAAAAATTAAATTCGGGTTAATAATTTCCTTATAAATATCTCGGTATTATTCGAAAAGAATTTAATAGAGGTTTACGGTTTTGCGTAAATTATAAGAAATTAAATAAGATTACGAAACAAAACCGTTACCTTTTTCCGTTAATAAAAGAAATATTATAAACTTTATTATAGGCCCGGTAATTTACGAAATTCGACGTTCGAACGGCCTTTTACAGATTACGTATCTGTTAAGGAAATAAATAAAAAATTGTATACCGTATACGTTTCAGGTTTTTCGAATAACTAATATACTTATTCGGCCTTAATAATATACCGGTTATCTTTTAATATTATATTAATATTACGTTAAAACGTTATTTTAAGAGTTTTTACTTTATATATATAAACGATATACTAATTTATTCGTCCGGCTTTTAAATTAACTACATAATCAAAATTAAACTAATATTCCGTTATTTAACGGAGGAAAAATTAAAACTGGACTCGGGTAAATATAAATTCGTAATTTAAAAAAAATACCTAAGGTTTATTATTAAAATAAAAATAAGTTTAAAAATTAATTTTAAAAAAATAATTATTATTCGGGAATAAAAAGTTCTTATTAAAGTAAAAAGAGTTAAAACCTTTATCGGGTTTGCTAATTTTTACTGAACCTTTATAAAAAGCTTTAATAAAATAATAATTTTCTTTTTATAATTAATTATAAAAACTCTCTTTCCGTTAAAAGAATAAAAAATAATAAGCTTTTAACCGATTTAAATTGCTTTTTATTATAACGTCTATTTTTACGTATTAAGACTTTTTAAAAAAATGGTAATAAAAGTAAACTGTTCTAGCTAAGTAATTAAAAAATATTTATTTTAATTCGATTCGTTAAGGTATTTATAATTAATTACGTATTTTTTAAGGAAATTATTACCAGTTAAATATAATTACGAAATATACGATAAAACGTTATTAGCTATCGTTAAAATATTAACAGAATAATTTTTTTTAAGAGCTAATTAATCTTTTTACGATTTTAAAAAATTACGCAAATTTCTAATATTTGATAAATATCCGTAAATTTACTAAAGAATAAATTTAATAAACCGGTTTTTTATCCGCTTTTAATTTCGTACTTAAATAACGTTCTAATAAATTAATAAACCGATCCGATATTACATTTTGCAAGTTACAAAACGTACCTTATAACGAAAAAAATATTAAGTTTAAAAAGTAAATAACTCGGTTAATTTAAAAAATAATTATTTAACGAATTAATACAGATCCAAGAAATCCTAATGGCCATAATTTACGTAAAGCGAAATAATAACAAATAACTAATTATACCCTTTCGGTAAAAAAGTATTATTCGAAAAAAACCTTTAAGAAATATAAGATTTAAAAGTTATTAAAAATAAAACCTTAAATATAATATACGCCGCCGTAACCCAAAAGTTACATAATTTTCTTTCAGCTATAAGCGCGATAAAAAGTTTTATCACAAAATATTTTTTCAACCTTAAAGGTTTTTTATAATTTAAAAAACGTATTTAGATTCTTACTTAAAAACTGTTCCAGACATTATTAATCTAATGGATATACGATTTTTATATTACCGACCACCCCAAAAAAAAGGTTACGCTAATAATATTAATCCGTAATTATTATTAATCGGGATAAATTTAAAATATACGCCGCTTCTGCCGTAATTACGACATATATAATAAGTCGTACATATAAAAAAACGAAAAAAAGGTTATTACGGCTTTTATTTATTTTAAACCGATTTTATTTAGATTTTTCGGTATATTTTATAATTAATTTACTAGTAAAGCAAAAAAACCCGTTTTCTTATGGTATTTTATAATTACTTAACGAAAACGGTTATTTTAAAGCCGATACTTAATATAAACGCAAAAATATATATTTAATATTTTATTACTTATTATTACGAATATTACGGTTTTCTCAAAAAGTAAATATTTGATAAAAAATAATTAAACGAATAAATTTTAGATTTACTTATACAATTTAATAAATATATAATAACAACTTAAGATATTTTTTTACCCCTAAATAAACGGAATTACGGAAAAAGTTAACTAAAAAATCTTCGCGTATTTTTATTATTTCGTAAATTACGTATAATATAACTAGGCCGAACTTTTACCGGCAGTATAATTAATCTTTAATGATAAAAATTTTCGTTAAAAATAAACCTTTTTTTTTAAATTTATAAATACGATATAAAGTTTATTAACGACATACCGGTAACCTCTTAATTAATCTCCGAAACGGAAAAAATTATTAATTTCGTTAAAAAATTACGAAAAAACACGAAATTCGCATAAGTTATTATAACGTCGATATAAGCCCGGATAAAATAATTAATTAACATTTTCAAAAAATAGGTATTACGTTTTACAATAAAGAACTTAATATAATTAAATTTAAAAAACGTAATTATTTAGCAATTATTAAAAACATTATTTTATATATACGTTAAATATAAGGTTACCGCAATTACGTTATATAATATTATAAAATTAAACGTACCGTTAAAAATATACCCAAGATTTAACGTAAACTTTCTAAAACCAATAGCAAAAAACCCGTTATTTAACCACATCCTAAATAATAATTAACCGTTACCGATATTATCAAAAAAAAGAAAAAAATATATATAATAAAATGTATATTAAGGGCCGAAAATAAGCGCATAAGTTACGGTCGCCGAAAAAAGCTATTCGTAAAGTAAATAAATTACGCCAAACCAATATAGGAATTACGTAATAACTTCGAAAATATAACTGCCCTTAATAACTTCGAAATATTATTCGGAATGGGAAGCGAAATTAGCGAAAACGTAAAAGCACAAATAAAAACAAAAAGAAAAAGATATAAACAAAGCCGCCGCCGCCTTACCGCAACCTTATTATTCCCTAAAGGCGAAAAAAGAAGTAATGTTATAAGCTAAAACTTATAAGGCAGTTCGGGCTTACGGAACGAACTCTTTAGCCCGAATTTACTTATATATATATAAAAAGTAACCACCTCGTTAATAGCTAATTATTTCTCCCCTTCCCTTCTCACCTTGAATATAAACCTTTATTAGGCCGTGCCTCCGTTCAACTTACGTATCATGCCCGTTATAATAATTTTCAAAATATAATTATAAAATATTAATAAAAGTTCGATTTTATAAATAAATTTCGTATTTACGAAAATATTTTTTTGTATTATTAAACTTTATATAAATATAATTTAAATTTAAGTTTTTCGAAATATTAAAAACATTTATTAATAAAAAACGATTTGCAAATATTAATTAAAATATCGATATTATTTGAAGTAATACCCATAATTTCGAAACTAAATATTTTTTTACAACACATAAAATTTATAATTATATGTTTTAATTAACGAATCCAAATCAATATATATATATTACGGAACTTTAGTAAGTTTTTATACTTCGAATAATCTATAATAAGTTTTAAATATTCAAAATACTTTTTTAAAGAATACTTTAAATAGACCTAAACCGTTCCTAATATTTTATATTAAGATTAAAATATATCGCGAATTATTTAATTTAAAATTAAGCAAAGAATTAGTACGAAAATTAATATAATGTTATTAATAGAATAATCAAAATTAACGCACCCTTATTATAATACGATTAATTATATCGAATTTAAACTGCTTAATTTTACTTATTTTGTTTTGTTTTTTTATTTTTAATTTTGCTTTATTTTTTTATTTGCATTATTTGTAATTTTGGAATATTTATAAAAAATGCGAGAAATAGTAAAAATAATTTCCCTGTACTGTTCATTTTCATTTGGACTTAATTTTTATAGATTTTGTTAAAATACTTTATATTAAAATTTGTTTGGTTTTTCGTTAATATAATTTACACTTTTATATAAAAGTAGTATTTTTTAATATTTTATGTAACGTTCGAATATTTATTCTTTTTTATTTTTATATAAGCGGATATTACTTAAAATATATATAAAATATAGTTTTTATCGATAAAATAAATATATATATTTTGAAATCTCCATATTATATTAAAGAAAATCTAAAGATCGGTAATTATCGAAACGTAGAGTTTTAAAATAAATTTGTAATATGGACCGTATGATTTTATTGACCTATTTTTCGTATTTATCTTTAAACATACAAAAATCTGAAAAAGTATAAAAACATATATATATTAGATGTAACTACTAAAATACGAATTTTCGATAATATTGAAATATTTATAGACATTAATCTATATTTTAATTACGTAGCGATTGCTTTTCAATAAACTTTTTATAATATTATTCAATTATTATTAAATTATAATTAATATAATAACTAATATGTATTAAAATATTTCATTTATAATAAATTTTATAATAATTTAGTTTTTTATATCGAATTAAATTTTTTCACATAATGTATTATTTTTTAATATTTGAATAAAACAATACCATAATCATTTATATTTATTTTTAAATATATTCAGGTTTTATAATAGAATTAACAAATTATTATTAATGAACGTATATCTAAATATACATTATAAAACTAATCTTATTAATATTAAAATCTTTAATTAAAATCGAAATTGTTTTTAAAAATATTTTATTTATATTGTAATCAAAAAGAATTTGTTTAAAAACATTATGGCCGCGGTATTTATTAGGTTTTAAATATTTCTGCGTTTTTAGTTTTGTGAATATAATATATTAAAATACCGAATCGTAAAAATAATTCGAATATTTGTTATGTGTTATCTTAAAACCGTAAATTAGACTTTAATTAGGTTAAGAATTTAATTTTTCTTAATATATTTATTATCTAATTCGTCGTTATGCGATTTATTAAAACTCTTTTAGTTTTAATAAAAAACTATATTTCTTAATTTCTCGTCATTTCTTTTCGTAATTTGTTTTATCGAATACTTAATTATTTTCAAACTCGGTTTTATCTTTAATATTAAATTATTTCTTAAACTCAAGTTCACTTTTATTTTCGCTTTTGTTTTAATTTTTGTTATATAAAATATTATTTAATTCTCGTAATTAATTTTTTATTACGATGTTTCTTTCGATACAGCTTAATTTATAATTTTTTATCCGTTATAACTTCGCTAAAAAAGCTAATAAAAAACGATAATATTTTATAATATAAAATGCGATTTTAATTTAATTATGTTGCAAATTAAATTATTCAGGGCAATTATATACGAGTAATAGTTTAAAGATAAAAAGGTAATAGGGAAAGAAATATAAAAATTAATATGTTAAAAATGAACAATTGATAAGTTAAAAATGGAAGATTAATACGTTAAAAAATTAACACAGGCGGATATTGGGAAATAAGATTTAAATAAAACATATACCTAAAATATTATAACGGAATTATTGACTATTCGAATTATCTATTTGGCGCGTATTTTATTTCGAACTTTCCAAATAAGTTTTCAAAATTTATTTTTATTTTTTTAATCTTTTTACGGTTTATATAACTAGACTATTTTTTAATGAATAAAGTTATATTTTTATTATATTACGTATTAGACGATGTTATCAGCAACAGTTTTATTAATCGTAACAATATACGATTTTATTATTTTATAAATTTATCTGTTATTATTATTATTGTTATTATTATTATTATTATTATTAATCTATTTTTTTTTAAAAAACTAAACCTTTATGTCCAAAATCCGAATAATAAAAATAACTAAATTATTTTAATAATAATTGCTAACTATAATTGGAACGATAAAAATAATTAAAGTATTTTGATAATAATTCCCGATTACTTTTATTAAATAAAAGTAAATCTCGAAACAAAATATTTATAATTCCGAAGTATAAACAAATTAAAATCTAAAATCGATGTTATCATTTTAGATTAAAGAATAAATTAATAAATATAATTATACTTTTCAAAAATTAAATACCTTATTAATTTTATAATACTTTTTTAAATTTGTAAGCCGAAACTCTTATTTAATATATAACTAAAAAACGATTTTAAATTTAACGATTCGTATTTAAAATATTATAAAAAGGGACAGAAAATAAATTAATGATATACATACTTATTTAATTTCTTTTTAAGCTATTTATTAAATATTAAACATTTATCTTAATATATTTTTACTGAATAATAAAGTATTTATATTATTTTTTCATGAGGTTTATCTTGTTAATAATAAAATAATAAATTTAATATTTATAATTAATTTAAGGCAAATATAATAGTAAATAAAGGATTACTTGTTTATACCGGGATTATTAATTTAAGATATAAATATATTGTATTTTCGATATAATACGTACTAAATTTCGTATTAACCGGTATTTTCTTATATTTAATATAATTCTCGTTTTCAAGAAAAAATAATAAACTTTTTATCAATATTATAAATTTAATAACGTATTTTAAGTAATAAATATATTACAAAAATACGAAATCATAATAAGAAATCTTTTTGTAAAAATCTTAATAAAAAGGCCGTAAAAGATATTTAATAAATATTACGAATTAAGATTCGTTATAATAAAACGGCTTTGGATAAAAAACACATTAAATTAGATTTTATTATATAAAATAAAACCTATTCTTATTGTTCTAAATAGCACTTGATAGATATATAGAGTAGAACAAGGCGTTTAGAACTCGACCTAACAACGTTCCACTTTTAGTGATATAATAGCTAGACTTTTATTTTCTTTATGCCGTAACAGTTTGTTAGGTTCTTTATGGGTTAGACGTTCGATTTCTGGATTAGGCAGTTAACTTATCTTGTAAATTTAATAGATACGAGGCGGACTTTCAGTTAGCGTAATTATTCGAACATAGGGCTTAGATCGACGCATAATTCGAAAATTACGGGACGGTTAGACGATTATCGATAGGGGACCTTGAATTTTTAATTTGTTGCATTGAAAAAATAAAACTAAAGAAGAACTTACTACTATAGTTTTAAATAGCATGTTATAAATATATAAGGTAAAATAAGGCGATTAGAGCTTAATCTGATAACGTTCCACTTTAATAGTATAATAGCTGGATTGTTATTCTTTTGTGCCGTAACATCTATAAAAATATTATAAATATCGCTAATAATTTGTTATAAGATCCGATTTTGATGACGTATTAAAGTTCGTATTAATTATTTTTAATTATTTATAAAATAAACATTCTAAATAATTTATAACTTAAAATAATATTAATTTTAAATTGTGCTATAACATAATAAAATAATGAAAAATAATTTATAAATTTATTAATTTAAACAATAGTTTTTTATAAATTCTTAAACATAAAAAATACAAATTTATTTTCGAAAAATATTTTTCAAACAACTAAATAAATTGTTTCTATATAGTAAAATAATAGGGCTTAATATTATTTTCAATTTTTTCAAATTTAAAAATAAATTAAGATTTAAAAATCAATAATATAATATATATTATAATTAAATAACGTTTTAAATTAATAAGATTTATTTTGGATTGATTGAAGATTATACTATTTATTATAGAAAAAATAAAATCTTTTTTTATTATTTTATTATTTTTCTATTTAATATTTTTATGTATTTATTCAATATGTTTTAAATATTTAATTATAGATCTAAATCTAATTTATATTTTAATCCGATATTCTTATATATGAAATATTTTGTTTAAATAATTATTAATATTATTATTATATATATTTAATAAGAACTATGTTAATGGAAATATAAAAATTGTAATACTTTTATGAAATATTAATCCAAAATAAATTAATTAAATATACATTCACATATATATTCGGTAAAAATTAAATTTATGATATTAATTATATTATAGTTATATTTATTAAATGAAATAGTTTTTAAAAGTTTTAGAAATTTGATCTTGAAAAGTAAAAGAAAGTCTTTATTATTTACGTAATTAACGTTTAATGCTTAAAATTAAATTGAAAATTTAGTATTATACTTTTATTAAAAAATAATATTTAAATTATTTATATTTTTTATTATTTTTATATTTTTGCTGATATTTGCTTTTAAACAACAAATAATAAAAGACTTTAATAAGGGTTATAAAGCTTTAGTTTTTCTATATTCTACTTTAAGAAATTTAAATAATATATACATTTAAAATATTTTTTTAATATTATATAATTCGATAAATTAATGAATTAATTATTTTACTAACCTATTAATTTTCGTATTAATATATCTGGTTAATTCGAAATATAAGTTTTATCATTTTAATTATCTTTTAAACTCCTTTCATGTTTTTAATTTATAATTATTAAGTTATTAAATTTCTTTCGCTTATAATATCTGCATATTTCGTAAATTTTAATTTTTCCATTTTTTCAACTCGATTTAATTTGAAAATAATACAATAACGTAATAATTCGAAAACATCGTATTTTATTTAATTGTATTTAAAAAAATAAAGTTATTCGTAAATTTATTTAATTCATAAACTTTCATAAATTAAGTAATTGATTTAAATTAAATAGTTTATAATTAATTCTGCGCAATATATAAAATAAAATAATTAGTGTGTAAATTAATATAAATTTAATAATAATTTTATATTCAAAATAAATAAAATTTTTAATTAGTTTTATTTTAATATTATTATAATTTCTATTTAATAAGTACTTGTCAGTAATTAATTTGTAAATAAGTAATCCTAAGTATTTTGGAAAAAATGCCAAGATTACTTACGGTTACCCACTTACGGTCGTGGGTAGTCAATGGGGACCTATTGGGTATCCATTGCAAACCCTACAGACGGGAAAGGGGTTTATGATCTTGCTATTCCATGGTGCGATATGTGTTTGCAGGACGACATTAACATGGACAAAAAGAGCACATAATTACAACGACGATTGCAAGCGGATGGGCTGAGCACAAGGCGGCGTAGCAGATCGAAGTTACCACGAGAAGCAGTAGGGTTCATTGCCTCGAAGAGGTAGGTTACATCTCAGATGTTACGACCTAGCAAGTCACGGCTCCCAGAGACGGTCGCAAAGGGAACAACTAAGTGAAGTGGGTCAAGTTACGTGATGGATCACCAACTTATCGGTGGTGAACTAGTGAGCCGGATTACTAACTTATTAGTAGTAAGTTAATAAGCCGAATTATTAATTTACTGGTAATATATTAATAAATCAAATATATATACGTTAACTATTTTATAATTTAGTGAATATTAATTTAATAATTAATACAAATATTATTATATATATTGAAGTAATACAATTACTTAAACTTGTACAATGTTTTTAAAAATATAAATCTATACAATTAAAATTTAATAATTAATTAAAATTTTTAATAATTATATATTATAAATTGTTCTTTAATAATACCGTTAAATTGCACATAACATTTTCTATAGTATATTTGATAATAAATAAATCGAAATTAAATTACTTTATAAAGTTTTTAAAAAGTACATAAAATAGAAAAAAATGCTTTTATTTAAAAAGAAATGATTTAACACTTAAATTAATTTATCGAAAAAGTTTCTCGGTTTAAAAAAAGAGAAACATATTTTCGCTAAATAATTTGGAAAAGTTTATAATCGTTTAAAAAGACGGAAAATTAAAACTCGTATTTCGAACAAAAAGTAATACGAAACGGTTTTATTTATTTAATTGGTATAAATAAGAAATTAAAAACAATTCAACACCTTTTACAAAATAGTTTTAAGTTCAAACTTCAAGGCTGAGCTAAATATATAGAAAATCATTACACGATATACTTTGCACGATATATATTATTTAATATCTTTGAATTTTTTAACAAAATTTTGATTAAATTAAAATTATTTTTAGGTTAATGTCGGATATAATTCGGATATGTTCCGATTCGATTATTAAGTTTTATATTATTAGTAAAACTTTTAATAAAAAATAAACTAAAAATATAGTTATTTAGTTTCAGCCGATATTAAAGCAATACTTTATTTCATCTTTTGGAATATAAACAAATTATATCTTAATAATAAATATCGAAAATTTGAATAAATATTTTAAATATTATTTAAAAATGAAAAATATAACGCAAAAATTTATAATTAAATAGTTTATACTCAATTACGACAATACTTTAATATAATTAATCTTAAACTCAAATTAGTAATATAAAACATTAATAATTTAAATTGATAAGTATTTATATTTTCAAGGCTAGAGCTTTTTAAGTTAAGTATCATATTAAAGATCTTGAAATTTAATAATACTATTAAGAGAGTTAAATTTAAATTAAATATTATAATCACGACAAAATATATTTCAAGATTTTAAATGCTAAATGCCATAGAAATTTCGATTAAATAACTAAATATTGATATTTTAAAATATTTAAAGAAATAGTAATTTAAAAATATAGCTATTATAAAGTTATAGCAATTAATCGACCAACGGTTAATTTATTTACTAATATAAATCAACTATTTAATAACTAATAAAAACCGCGGAATAAAAATAATCTAGTATATAAACTTTTCAAAATATATTTTATAATGAGTTCTAAATTATCTTGTCTTAACGTATAATTATTCATTATTTTCTTATTTTTTATATTTACTTTGAAAAATAATGCAAGATTTATTAAAAACAAAATTTGCAGATTACAAAACGAATTTAAGTTACCGGTCAGAAAAACCGCCGATCAAAAGCTAATTAACTAATGATCGATTACGTTACGAAAATAAGTAAAAAGCTTATAATTAAGCATTAATAAATAAAGATTTACGAGTTCCAAAATTTTAAATCCTTATATATATATATAATAAAAATACATCTTAATAGCCGTAAATGAAACGGTCAGAAAACGAAAGCAAAATAATAATTATATCTCAAAATTTAAAATAATAAAAATAAGTGTCAGAAATTATTATTTAATAAAACGAATAATATCAAAAAGTATTCTAATAATTAACTAAATAATAGATGATAATATAAATTAAAAAATATTATTATATTAATTAAAATATTATTATAAAACCTTAACAATAATACCTAAATATTAGATAATGATTATCCCAAATTTAGCGAATATATATTAATTTAAAAAGATTAAATAAACCATACTATTAAGCATTAAGTCGAAAAACTAAAACAACTCATTTTTGTAATATATGTTTCATAATTATATTATATTAGCCTTAATTAATTTAATAATAAAATATCAAATATAAAGAATTTCTAAACTTTTATTTTTAATTGTTTTTATAAATTAAAAGTGAAATTATAAAACATTTTATAATTAAAAAACGTTAAATATAAACGAATTAATAACGTAATAAACAAGATACAATGTTAATAACATATTCGATTTCATTTTAACGCCTTTATAAAAACTTGAGAAAGAAATTAAAATTATTATATAAAAATAATAAAGATTGTAAACGTTTTTATATTCGAAAATCGGATAATCGTTGATTTAATTCTTATTAAAATAAATTTAGGTACGTTAATATTGTCAATTCCTAATAAATCTTATTTAAATATTATAATTTTAAAAAAGATACTAAAATCATTTTATTTAGATCTTAAGGAAATCGACTTTCAAAAACCGTATAAAACGTTATAATATATAACGATAAATTAAATTAAATCTTAAACGTGAATTTAAAAAAAATAGAAATCAATTTATATGTTTTAATTTTTTCGGCCAATAATTCTAAAAGATTTTGAAGTATAATTACATTTTAAAAACGCTTTTTAAACGAAGATTTAGAAAATATAATAATAAAAACAAATATAAATACGGAAAGATAAATAAACATTATAATTAACAGTTTAAAAAACCGTAATTTTTAATTAATTGCCATATATATTGCTGGCTTTATCGATATTAATAACATATATATCAAATATTAAAAGATTTACGAAATAGGTATTAATATAATTAATAATGGCGAAAAAAACCGATATTTTAAATAAACTTATTTTATAATATATTATAAACGCAAAATACCCGACTTCTCATTTTTTAAATTATTAAAAATAAATTAAATATAGCCATATATTAATAATTTTAAAAACCGTTATAAACGATTAAGGGATATAAAATGGCAAATTTAACGCTCTCTAATAAATAAATTTATAGCATTAATCTAATAAATTTAAACTAAAACTTAAATGTTCTAAAACTTGAAAAAGAATAGAAATAAAAGTAAATTAATGGTTTTTATATATCTGGCAATTTATGACAAATATATTCCCGTAGAATAAAGAAAATAGTTTTTATACATCAGGCGTAAAATATATAATAAACATAATTTTAGAGAAGATATCCTTATTCGCTTTGATTTATTCTGATTTCAAAATTTAAAAACAAGTATTTAAGAAATATTTGAAAAGATATAAAAATAAAATAACTACGTTACTAAGAAATAAACGTAAAAATATTAATATTATTCGTATTTAAAGAATAATAATCTTTAATTTTAAAAATGATTAATCATTTGAAATTAATTAAAATATTTTCGAAAATTAATTTTAAAAATACTTATTACTACATTAAAATTTTACAAAAACACTGATTACTAAAAAGCCGTTTTCTCAATACGTTATAAACAATTTAGAACTACGGTTATACCGTTCAACCTTATTAATATACTGGTTATATTTTACATTTATACATATAAAATAAAAAATGAACTATAAATTATAAATATATATATACATATTATAAAAATAATATAACTATTTTTTTAAATAAGGAAAAGATATATATAAATTATCTTTAATTCATTTAGAAATAACTTTAATAACTATTAATTATTTCTTAAAATATTTTAAATATCAATGTTAATGTTTTAAAAGTATAAATATTTTCACATTTACTAATTATATAACGTTAAAAGATATTATAAAAATATTAACCCATAACTTGGAAATATTAATTCGCTAAATCTATTAATTTTCTTAATTTAATCTTCAAATTTTATATCAACTGAATATTATAAATCTCGTAAATATATTATTGAAATACCTAGATTATATATAAAACACTTTTTATAATATTATAATTTTTAGGTTGCCAAAAAAATAAAATTTGCATATAATATGCCGAGAAGTATACCAAAAGTAATTATATATATATAACGTATTTTAATATATTATAAAAAATAAGATACTTCGTAAAACTAATACAAAACTTATTTGTCGTTAAATTTTTTGAACAAATTCTAAGTAATGCAAATTTAAACAATGGATATTTGCGTAAGAAAGAAACATTTTCGTTATATAATTATAAACACTTTTCAAAAAAAGTTAAAAATTTATATATTAACAAATTTTATTATTAATATTTAATAGTACAAAAATATATTATAACAATAATGCGATTAACAATGAAATAATACTAAATGCAAATTATAACTATATTATAATTATGTTTTAAAAATAAAATATAAAACTAATATTAAAATTATTATATATAATTAATACATTTTACTCTTTTTAATAAGAGACTTGTTTTAAAACAAAATAACATTATAATTAACCTTTTTCGAAAATTTTACGATTAAGTTCGAAAATTATAATTTAATAATTTAAAGGTCATAAAATTAATAAAAAGAATTAAAGGTTAAGTCGAATAGAACTTTTAAACTTAACTAAGATTTTATATTCTTATAATAAATTCTTAATTCTATTATAAAATGGTTTAAAGAAATAATTATTCAGTTAATATCTTAATAATTTAAAAACAAAATATATAAAATATATTTAACCGTTGAAATCAAAAACCTAAATATTTTATTAAGAAAATGTAACGAAAAATATTTCAAAAAATATATTAAAAGTATTTATGTTATTAAACCCTAATAAATTTTCGCTATAAAATATAGAAATAATTATAATTTTTGTTACACTAATTAGTTAATTAAATCTACGCGTTCACTAATTTTCTATTAAAATATAGGCTTTTTAGACCGGATATAATAATATAAATAAATTAAATAACGTTAAGTAAAAACAAGATTTATATTGATATTTAGTTAACTTAATTATGTTTTAAATAATACGTTAAAGGGTTTAATAAATGCTGAAATTATCGTTACGAAAATATCACTTTACGTATTATTATATAGAATATAAATTTTTACAAAGTAAAAGATTATTAATACGTAAAAGTTTAGTTTCCATCCATATATAATATAAATAAAACGTTAAATTACAATAAAGAATCAATATTTATATATTAATATACGCATAGATATTCGCCTATTACTTTACTATTTTTATAACTTGTTATAATAAAATAAAAATGGTATATTTATATAAGAAATATACAAGTGCACAAATTCATTTAGTCTCTAAGTATATTATTTAAATAGTTTTTCCCGAAATATTGAAGTGGAGTTGGTGTTGGGTTGCTAGGCTGCAAGGTGATAGCTAGCTGTTAGGCATCGACGATGTTTGTTGTTAAAGGTTCTAGCATTTCCAAGTGGGTCGGCGGCGGTTTATAAAATGCTGACCTGTCAACTTTGGTATGCAGCTTTCCATAGCAAAGGGACGCCAGACAATTTCCACTCCCAAGTTCTAATCAAGATGTTCTGTATCCTATACATTTAGATTAGCCCTTTTCTCAATTCAATATTTTCTTAAATTATATTATAAAACTTTTAAAAATTTAAAATTGAAGAAGATAAAATACAATGTCATTTTAATAATCGTGAACTAGTTTACGAAATTAAATTTATTTGTTTTTATAATTAAAATTTAATTATATTACAATTATTCTTATTATTCTACAATAAAGTAAAATATAAATTCGATACGACGATGAAGATTATTATTAATAAAAGTATATTATTGAAAAACTAATTTTAACTAGAGTTTTGTAAAAGATAAAAAACAAAACAATAAATGTTAAAAGCTTAATATTCGTAAATCGGTAAATAAACAAAATGTATTTATTAAATTTTGAAATATTATTTCTTTAATTACATAAAGATATCATAAAATAATAAATCAAATTATAATAAAACGTAATATTTATATATAATAATATTCGAAACGTATTTATAGGCTGTTTCTCGCTCGAAATTTTATATAAATATTATTTAAAAATAATAAAATACCTTTTAGAAAAAGTTTTAAAAACTATAAAAGATATACAAAAGTACTTTAAAAATTAACAGCTATTTATCGAACAATATACAAATATTAGAAAATAATAATCTCAAAGAATATTGTAATTAACGATATATATTTATAAGATTTTACTTAAAGTAACATGTAAGTTTACTAATTAAAATCTTTATATTTAATAGTAAAAAAGTTGTGCTTATTTATAGTCGAATTATGATTAAAGAAGAGACAAATGTTTTAATATATACAATATTACTATTTATTAAATATTAATAAATTTATAGTATATTGTTAATACTTTTATAAAAGCTTTACATAGAGAACAATAAAATATTGTTTAAATAATATTATTTTATCTAATAAAAGATATCGTCCGTTACTAGAATAATCGAAAATAACGTAAATATTTAATTAACTAACAAAGTTAATTTGTAAATATAATACATAAAAATCTCGGATACATTTTAAACATACACATAAAATATTATAACGTTATAAAAATATTAAATACCTATATAAATTATAAAGTAACCTGAAATTATAAAATAATAATATTTTTATTACAAATTGATCGTTCAATAAATATAAAATTAAATTATTAAAGTTAAACCATTTGTTATATGATTTCTTTTATATTTTTAATAAAACTTGATTTTAATATATATAAATTAAAACTTAATCAATTAAATATCACTATATATATGTAATAAGTTTAAAAATAATTATATTTTAAATAATAATATAAAAATATTCGGCTTTTTTTATTAAATATAAATTTATATTTAATATTTCAATTTTATATTACGTTTAGAAATAATAAGTGTAAATTGTACTTTTTTCATAAATAAAAGAAACAATAAATAGAAAACCATAAATAATATAAAAATATAAAATTTATATTCCGAAACCAATATTTTATATTTACTTATTCCGGCTTTATATTGATTCAATTTTAATTAATATATTAAAGATAGTAATGTAAAAATATTCAAAATTAATTATAAAAAATATATAATAGCAAAGGGAAAATACGTTTATTAATTTTATTAACCGTAAAATTCAAAAGAAATTTAAAACTATTTTGAGGTTTACCAAAAATAAAGCCTAAATAACGGAAATATATTTTGTTAGTAATCGAACATAAAATGTTGTCTTTGAAATACTTAATATATTTAAGCGTAATAACAGTTTTACTAGATATAAGGTTTTTTAATATAATTATTAACAAATTTTAAAACTTTGTTAAAACGTCGAAAAATAAGCGAGAAATATTTGTAAATAAGTAATGTAGCGATATAACGTTTTTAAAAAATTACTTTATTTATAACCAGATCTTAAAATTACTGTTAATTAAAATTTAATTACAAAGGTAATAAATACAACTTCAGCAGTTTATAAATATAATTTAAATTTATAAACGTGTAAAATCAGGTTTAAAATAAATTTTTATATCTATATTCGATTATTAGAAATTTATTCTAATATACGAAAAAAACGATATTTCGTAAAAATAATTATTTCGAAAGCGAATTCGGATTTGTAAAAAACGTCGAGTCGATAATCGATTTCAAATACGTCGTTTTATTTATATTAAGTGCTCGCACTACGAACTTTTTCAAATTCGTTAATTAATTTCTAATTATTCGTATCGAATTAAAAAATATTATTTAAATAGTATCTCTAAAATTACCCGGTTTTCAGTTAAGAATTAAATAGTAATATTATTATTATTAAACAGGATTATTTATTATGTAAAAAGCTTTATTAAAATAATTAATTACGATATAATTTAAAATATTCGAAATTTAAAGATAAACTTTATAATAATCAAAAATACTATTACGTTACGTAAATATAAGACACCTTATTACCTTTTGTCATACAATTAAAATCTAGTTTATTATTGATATTAAGAAAATACCGTTAAAAATCGTAATTATTATGAATATTAAAGTATTATTTCTAGCGAACTTTCTTATAAAAAATATAATAAACAGAAGTAAAACAGAAATTATATATAAAACGAACGAGAAATAATAAGAAAACAAATATAAAGAAGATTAAATAAAATACACACAACAAACCACAAAAAGAGAAAAAGTGAAATAAAATAAAATTAAAATATAAATTAAAATAAGATATTAAGCGGAATAAGATTAATTACCTATATAAGAGATAGCGAGAGTCCGACGCTAACAACAATACTAAAAGATCAGCAATTCCAAACTTTAATTGAGGTTTGGACATCCTAATCCACTTTATAAAGACTAGTTATATATATTATCACACTATAATATATATTAATTATTACGACAACTACTTATAATATAATATAACTTATCTATTTACGAACGAAATATTTTCGATTAACAGATACAGTTAAATTTATAAATAGATTATATTAACTTAATAATATTATTCACAATTAAAAATTTAAAAAAAGAAATAATTAATTAAAAATATTTACCTTTTACAAAAGTATGACTAATAATCGATTAACCGTCAATTTACTTACTAGTATAAATCTACTATATAGCAATTAATAATAAACGCTAGATGGAAATAACCTGATATATTCACTTTTTAAAATATGCTTTGCAATTTGTCGAATATTGATTCACTTTAGTTTATAGCTATCGATTATCTTCTAAAAAAGAGAAACATTAATAAAATTAGTATTACATTTCAAATTTAAAAAATTTTAAAAATTGCTATTATAAATACAATAAAATATAAAAGTAACTAAGGTCTTAACATAAGTAAAAACGGCTTGACAATAAATTAATATAATGTTCCGAGTTACGATTATATAACAATTAAACAATTACGAAAATTAAGAAAACAAATTAAGAAAAACTTTTTTTCTATATATAAAAAGATAATAACGATATAAAAATGAATGATAAAAAAATAAACGAAAAACGTTGAATTCAAAATAAAATTATATTGTTTAAAAAGTTTAACATTTTCACTTTTTCGAATCAGCTAGCGAGTATAAGATTTATCAAAGTCGACGCTTGTCAGCAATTACGCATTAGAGGGCTTTAAAGTAAGACTTTATAAAACTAAGATATAATCCATCCTAATCGCAAATATTATTAACTAATTATCGTATTTAAAAATAATATTTATAATAGTTGTAGTTTAAAATATAGCGTATAAGAATTTTCTATATATGTAATTGGGTTTAAATATATAATTTATAATTTGTAAATATAATTAGTATTATAATCTTTACCTTATTTAGTTATTATAATATGATTATATTATTTATAAAAAATAAAAAATTCTTTACGAAGCTAATTAGTAATAGAAAAACTAAGAGTTTAGTTTTTACAATTACAATAATTAATAAAAACATTAACAAAATAGATTAAACCTTTCGTTTTAAATAAACTTTTTATATAAAATCTTTTATAAATTTAACGTTGTAGTTATAACTTATATTATTAAAAATGTAATTAAATAAATTCTTTCTATAAAGACTATTTTAAAAAGGTTATAACTAATTTATATATAGTAATAATTATATTATTAAATCATAACACAGTTTTAAATTTCACCAATCTTAATTTTAGTATAATTGTAATATAGTATCTATTATCTATACTAATCGAAAGGTTTATATACGAGGTTTTTTTATGAAAATATTTTAAAAGATCTCGATATATAATAATACAATTAGTAATTTTACTATTGTAGCTATACGAGCTTTACGATTACTTATATCTTAAATCTTGAAAAAAAATCGAAGTTATTTTATTACGACACTAGAAAAGCGGCTGTTTTACTATATATATCTAAACGTTACGCGCTTATTAAATAAACTTTTCCTTTTTTTGTAATAATAAAATATTTTCTAGAACTAAAAAAAGATATAACGTCGTAATAATTTATTATACTTTAAAAAGTTTATAATAGTCGATATAATTTTGCTATAATAATTATTATATTATACTCTCGATCCGTCATTATTACGGTGCTTTTTAAATATAATATCCCAAATTTGTCGATTTTAACAACAGGTAATACGGATATTAATACGCTCGCCTTTAAATAAAAATAAAATAGTAATATAATATTTTTTCTCGATTTGGAAATTTTAAAGAATTTTTCGTATTCCTTTATTTTATTACCGTTATAATGCAATTTATTTTTAACTTTATACTGTTAAAACGTTAGTCGAATAATATAAGTCCTTTTAAATATGTTTAAAAATATATTTACGGGTTATACAGAAATCTGTTAAGGTTTAAAATAATAAAAAAGTAATTTTAAATCTAATATCCAATCGTAAAATAATTAACACAATAGATTAAATAATTATTATCTAGAAAGTATTAATTCTATAATCGTTTACTTATTATTAATTAGATTATAACTATATAAAATGAATTTCGAAAACGTTTAATTGTTACAAAATAATTATTTTAATAAGCGAAATAATCTACTTTTAAAAATTGATATTTGCAAAAGTATTTAATTATTATAAAACACTTATAATACCCAATTACGATTTTAAAAAATCTTAATATAATTCGTTAATATTTTATTTAAAATCATGTCGAAATTAATTATTTTTTAATTTCTAATCAAATTGTATAACGTTTTTTCAATATAATAAAAAATTACAATTTTCGTAATATAAAATCGTGTATTTTTAAAGATAAGATTAAACATTTAATAATTCGTTAAAAAGTATATTATTAATCGAAACGTTTATTGATCAGTTATACACTATATTATATATATAGTTTAGCGATTTTAAAATAGGATTGATTTATATATACCTAATATAATGGGTAATATAATTATAAAATTTATAAAATTTATATTATTATTATAAAAATAAAGTAACTGAAATAATACAGTATAATTTCTAAATCAAAGCTTTATTATTATTTATATATTAAGTTAATTTCAATAATATTTAATAACGTTTATCGATTTTATCAATGACTTTATATGTTTATTAGATTAAAATAAATAATTGCTAATTTTAGATGTTATTATATTATAATAAAAAATTAAGAAAGAACTTTAAAAGATTTTTATTCTATAAATATTACATTTCGATTTGGAAATAACTAAATATAAATTTAATGGTTTAAAAATCTTTTTAATAATAAAATAAATAGGATTTTCTGTAATCGTCTATTTAATGGCTAAATTATTAATAAAGCAATATTATAATGTTTATTAAATATTTCCAATTTCTTTAAGTTCGAACATGTATAATTAAATAAAGTAAGAGTTAAAATTACTACAATTTGTAAGCTCTTAATTAGAAATATAACGCTAATATAAATTAAATCTTTATATATATTATTAAAAAAAATGTTAACTTTTGGTATATTTTACTAAATGTTAGTAATTTGTAATAATTAACGTAATGTTTACGGCGTTGTCATAAAATATTAATGCGACGTGACAAAAACGTTGAATTCTTAAACTAAATTATAATTAACAATATTTATAGAATTAGTACAGTAATAATGAATCAAAATTATATTTACGTTTTATAAATTATATTATATCTTTTTTACTTTATTTATAACTTATCGATAATATTGCGTTAGTAGTATAATTGATATTATATTAAAAATATATAAATATAAATATTTTTAATTTTAGTTTTACAAATTAAAATATTACTTTTATTACTTTACTTGTTAATTTCGTGAACTTAATTTAAGAAATTAATTTTAATCGATTCGAATACGCCAATTATATAATAGAATTATATATAAATTTTATTATAAATAGATTTATTTTTACACATAATTTTGAAACGATTTTAGCGTTATTTTCAGATTATTTTAATTTCGAAAATATAATCTGTTAAGTAATTAAACGACGAAAATAATCTATGTTAATAGTAAAACGATAATAAAATTTTTTATTTTTAATGGTATATTTATAACGACATAAATATTCCGTATTATTAATTTTTATTATTTTGTTACTTAAATAACGTTGTATTAAAATTTAAATTTTAAATAGATTTATAATTTTTATCAATATATTTTATGAAATTATCGTTTTACTTTTATTGTAACAGCTAGGCGATTTAATCAACTATTAATCCTTAGTTATACGGATTTATGTTAATAGGAGTATTGTGAAACTCTATAATAATAAGGTAACTTAATTACGTCTCTTAATACCAAAGGTATAAAAATCGTATTGCAAACGATTAGTATTAATAAGTATTATAAATTATTATTATTTAAATTATAACAATAACAAGCGCATTATATATATTTATAGTTATTAGTTATTGTTAAATTATTATAGTTTTGCAAAATTCTAATAATTCTGATTTTCGTAAATTTCGTAAAATCTCCATAATTCTATTACGCAAGTTTTTCTCTGGTATTTTACTTATTTTAATTATTTTCGGCTATGTTAAAAACATTGGGTTATAATACGATTTTCCTTTTTTCAGCATTTCCGTTTTAAAGATTTTATCCGTAAATATTTAATTTATTATAACGAATCGTATTAAGAAATATATTAAACCTTTTTTCAAAGCAAAAAACGTTTAACGTAATTCCTTAATTACCGTAGTATTTTTTGTTAATTCTACCGAAATAATGCCTTATTTCTATTATAAGCGAAAAACACTATAATACCAATTATCGAAAAACGATTTTTTTCGTTATTCGTCCTATATTAAAAAAATTAGTCCAACTATAACGTACGAAATTTAAGCCTAGAACAGCTATAACATATTGTTATTTAATATCGAAAACTTAAGCTGGAATTAAAGGCCGCCGAAAAAAGATTAATTAGATTAACGTTCGTTTACGTTATTTGCGCAAATAAAAAAAATATGATATAACAAAATAATAAAAGTTATATCCTGTAATATCGATAACTTAAAGAAATTGGAAAAGTAAGAACGTTAAAAAAACAAGCCGAATTAAAGGCCGTTAAAGCCATATCGGTAAAGGTCGCGTTTTCTTTCGATTGGTCCAATTTTAAGTCCATTAATTAGTCGTTTATTAATTAGGGGATATTCGACCTTACCGATTTCGGCGTTATTAATAAAAGTTCTTTAATAAGTATTAAACGTTATTAAGATTATTAACGGGTTTTTAGATATTTTCGAAATCCGAGTACCTTTTTTACTTAATTAGATATTAAGTAAATTTATTTTATTTTCGCATATGAGGGATTTCTTTTCATTTTGTATATTTATTTATTGTTTATTTCCGTATTAATATATGCGGTATATAATTTGATTATATTCGTTATTAATACGAATACAAAACGTAAAAGATTGGATCAAATTTAATTTTTGGTAAAAGTTCTAATTATTAATTATTTTTTA
Source organism: Monosporascus cannonballus (assembly GCA_004154925.1). Lineage (NCBI taxonomy): Eukaryota > Fungi > Ascomycota > Sordariomycetes > Xylariales > Monosporascus > Monosporascus cannonballus. Next base: position 169,694 of record QJNS01000137.1, on the reverse strand, counting down.
AAATCTTTTTAGCGATTTTGTATAAATCGATATACTTAAAATCGAAATTTTTATTAAGTTATTTTATTTGAATATTTTTTGTAATAACAAAAACTATTTTCCCCTTTTCGAAAATTGACTTTTCTAACTTTTTCTGATTATAATATTTGTTTATTTAATTTCGTACGAATTTTATTTCTGTTTTTATTTCTTAGTACAATTATTTAAGCTGTTTCATCGTAAGAATTATTTTAATATTAATTAAATTATTATCGCGTATTTTTTTAAAATATTTCTAGAATAAAATCAAAATTAACGTTAACTAATATTATTTTAATACTTTCGTAATAATTAGTATTATATGTTAATTGTACGATTAATAATTTTCAGGCCAATTATTTTATTCACAATTAATATAATATCGTAAGTAAGTTTTTAAATTTTATTCCGTTTATTTTATCATTTTATTGATTCCAGATTTAAAAACATTACATAATTCATAATTTAGGTTAATTTATGTTATAAGGCTTTGCCAAAATTTAAATATAAACATTAATCTTTTATTTAAAATAATTTCTATAAATAATCCGTATGTATAAAGAATATGTTTAAAAAAATAAATGTTATTCGTCCGGCGTCCGTATTTTCGTAATATCATAAAAAATATAAGAAACTTTCCTAAATCGATTAATAATTATAAAGATATTATCATAATACATTTTTGTAATTAGATTTTCTAATATAAAAATTACTAATAAAATCGAAAATAATTGAATATCATGGTCGTTTTAAAACTGGTAATAGCTATAACTTTTTATATAGCTTATATCGTCGAACTTTTTTTCTGGCGTAAATAATATACTTCTATATAACGTTTTATATCGTTAATTTTATTTTAAGAAAAAAATATATACGTTAAAGCCGTTATAAAGTTTGGTAAATCTCTGGATATTGATGTAATTAATATTCGTACATATTTCGTATTAAATCTTTTTGGTTTTTTTTTAAAAAAATGTATTTTATTCGTTTTTTTAGCTCTTTGAGAAATCGTCGGTATATTATTAAATTTTCGGATATATATTAAAGGAAATCTTCTCAATTGTCGCAGTTTATTACGGGCGCATTATTCTTATATAAGAATATCGAAAATTATATAATTAATTTTAACCAATTGGCTTCGAAATTTAGTTGCGTATTTAAAATATGAGCTCTATTATTTTTTAAGCTTTTTTATAAATAATAACAAAATCGAACTTTGTCAATCTTTCTACGTAATACAGTTATCGTTTTATAAGTTTCCTAATTATAATAAATCTGGTAAAATTTTAATAATCTGTATAAACCTTAACCTAGTATAAATTTCTCTTTAAAGAGTACTTAAATTCTCGGAATACCATAATAATAGCTATAAATTCCTTATTTAAAATACCGTAATTAAGTTCGGTTCCGTTTATTTTATGCGAAGAAAATATAATAAAATATAATTTGCCTTACTTATTTTATTATCCGATTGTTACCTTTAATATATAATCAGAAATATGGGTTTTTAATTTAACGGGGCGATTTAAATTGTAAATAATTAATATTAATTTATTAATAATTGCATCTTTAATATCTTAAAATGTTTTTTTTATTTTTAACGTTGGTTTAAACCTTTTTTTTTGTAAAATTCGTTAAAGATATAATTATTTTATTAAAATTTCGAATAAATTTACTATAGTAATTAGCGAATTCAAAAATGCCTGTATTTCCTTAATCGTAATTAACGCTTACTATTTCATAAATATAAAGATTGTTTGGGAATTTATCTTAATATATTTTAAAGTAATAATATATCTCAGATATCCTATTTTTTATATATAAAATTAACTTTTTCTACGTTAATAAATAGCCTTATATTCTGGAAAACTTAAAGGATTTGATATATGTATCTTATATATGCTTTTTAATTTTTTAAAAGATGAAAATATCTTCGAAGTAGCAACAGACAAAAATATTGAGATATTTTTGTAATATATACTTAATTATCTGTTAGAAAATTATTAATGTATTTGTACATCTTATTAATATAACCAAGTACTTAAATAATTTATATTTCGTTTTAAAGGTTATTTTTTATTCCTATTCTTTTGAAACCTTAATAAAATTATATTTATTTCTAAAATGAAATATTGTAAATTATTTAATTTTATAAAATCAATTTTTTATTTCCGTAATTAAAAGTAATAATATTCGATTTTTGATACTAATATCGTTTAGTTATCGATAATTAACTATAAATTATAATTTTTTATAAGAAAAATATAAAATGTTTTGCCGATAATTTCGAAGATTAAATCTATTTTTTATAATCGATTTTTAGATATTTTTTAAAAACGCGTAATTCATTTCCGCTAAAGTTATAAACAGGGTAAAACTTTGTCGGAAAGTTTTCTTTAAGGATTATCTTATAATTTTATTCGTTATATCCTAGTAATTTCGCATTAAGCCTTTTTTGAAAGGTTATTCGTGTTTATAGTATTATGGTAATATATTAATGAGATTTTTTAATTTTTGGGATTATTATTTTAAATCGTTATTAAGTTACTTTAATTTCGTTCCAATAATAATAATAATACGTTATATATTTAGTACCCATCTTTTTATATTCTGTTTTCTTAGATATCAAGATTTTTATTTTATTTTTATTCTTATATTTATCGTTATTTTCGATCGAATATTACAATCTGAATTTTTCTTTTTTTATCCGCTAATAAGGCGTAAGATAAATTTTATTTAACCAATTTTCTTATTAATTAAAACTTTATATTAATGTATTTAAAACTTTTCTAAAATTATATCCTAATATTTAAATAAAACGATATTAAAATTAATTATTTAATATTATCCTTGGATAAAAATCTTAAAATAATTAATTTTGCGTATAATATTTTGGTTATTATAAACGAATTCCTGATTTTCGATATTTGTTATTATATCTGGTTTTAACTTATATCTTTATAATAATTTAAACTTATACACCATATTTAGTATAATGTAATTTCCGCCTAGAGTTTCGCAACTTACTATTATGATACATTAGTACGTTTCGATTCGTATATCTAAAATAATAAAATTATTAACGGATTTTATTATCGCGTTTAAAGCTTTTTTTAGGAATTTGTTTTAATTTCTTTTATTTTCGTTATTTTGCGGCTTTTTTACAGGTAATCTTTTTTTAAATTCCTATTTGAATTTATCTAACTTTATTTATATTTTTATATTTAACGTATTAAGCTATCATATTTGTCGTTATTGCCGGCATACCGTTCGTTTAAATTATATTAGTTATTTTTAATTTTATTATAATTCGGTTCCTTATTAAGTAATTATTTTTTCATAATTTCCACTGTATTTTATTATGCGTTATGTTTATTATCGTTTTAAAGTTCGCTTATAAATTAACCTATTTTTTGGGATACATTTCTTTTTATAAATGTTTATAATAAATACCAATTAAAAATAAAAATTTATACAAATGTTTTAATAAGATGTTTTTATTATATATTAAATTACCTTTTTTATTTAATAATTATATTATTTATAATAATAAGAAAGGTTTATTTACGGGTATTACTTTTCTTCGAGCCATCGTTTTATTTCGACCAATTATTAAATATTCTTTAGGGTTATAAATCGAAAATGTCGATATTATTATTTATTATTTTTCTTATTTCCGGTTAGGTTTAAAAAATCGAATTTTTCATAATATATATAGGTAATTCGGCCGTAAATATACTGTTTTTATTTTTCGTAATTAAGATATTCTCATCGTCGACAATGTATAATATATATTTTGCCTTATTAAGTAGTGGTTTCGGAATAAACTTTTTTTCTTCAATTCTAATATTCGCATAATTATTCTTATAATACGTCTTATTATTTTCGCAATATTTATTAAGCTAATTTTGTTGTTTCGCGTATTTCTTGTCGAATTTCTCATTATAATGGCCTTTATTAGGTTTTTTGCTATAGAAGACCTAATATGTACTTAAGTTAAATTATGTTAATAGGTTTGCTTTTATTCTTTTGATTTCTTTTAGATTATTTTTCGACTATAAGTTTCTAATTATTTTGACGAGGTTTTTTAGGTGTCTTATATTATGTTACCTTATGCCTCATCTTGTTATAATTATAATATTTAATCTGGTTCTAGTTTTTTCTATAAGTAACTTTTAGTTCTATAAGCTCTGGTTCCGTACTGTAAAAAGTATTACCGCGTCGAAAAACGCTAATATTTACTGTATATCGGGGCTTGTTATTATTTTTTGAGTATTTTTAATACGTTAGACCTATTATCGATCGTCGTTCTTAATTATTAATATAATGTAATCCGATAAATAATTAGGCCGATTATGTTCGAAAAGTTTTTCTTATATTTCCTTTTTTGAATTATTAAAAGATTTGGTTATTAATATCTTTTGTTGCTAATTTCACTTGAAGACTAATTAAATTAACGTATTACGGTAATTAGATATTAATCCTTTTTATTATAATCACTAGATTTGTATTTCGGCTTTTATTTTTTCGTTTATTATTTCGAAAGTTTCGTTAATATTTATTTAAACTGTTTATAATTATCATAAATTCCTATTATTTTCGGATCTCGATTTTCGATTAATAAAATAACGTATTTCCTTATAACGAATTCGAATTAAATAACCGTATTTCCGATAAATCGTCCGATTATGAATTTTACTCGTATAATAGGCGTAGTTAGTTAAATAGAAAAAATACTCGAAGTATATTTAGTATTAAATTAAAAATAATTATAACTTAACTAAGGTTTTGTCGAAAAGTTCTAGCTTAAAAGTCTTAAGGACCTTTCTTAATTCCTTAATAGAATTTAGCTATATAACTTGGTTCGCTTAAAAGAGCTTTCCAGTCCCCAAAGTTTTCTTTTTTCCCTTAAGTTTCTTATAAGCGGCTTAAAGAACGTCGTAAGATTCTTATTATCTTTTTTAAACTAAATAATACGTTCGTTTATAATATCTAGACGTTAAAGAATTTCTTTACGAAAAAGACGAAGTTTTTTTTCTTTTTCGGATTTTATTTTAATATCCGGGTTATTAAAGACTTAATAAGTAACTTATTCGGATTACTTGCTGGTAAATATAATGTTAATAATATTGCTTAAAGTTTAACGGTATTATCAAATAAAAGTTTGTAACGTATAACGGCTAAATTGTTCAATTAAGTGTTAAACCTTAGTTATACGAGTTTATATTAATAGGAATATCGTAGGACTTTGTAATAATAAGATAACTTATTTACGTTTTTTAATACCAAAGAGATAAAAATCATATTATAAACAATGAATATTAATAAGTATTATAAATTAATATTATTTAAATTATAATAATAATAAGCGTATTATATTTCATTATAGTTATTAATTGTCGTTAGATTATTATAATTCTGCAAAATCTCAATAATCTTGATTTTCGTAAATTTCGCAAAATCCTAATAATCATAATTTTCGTAAATTTCGTAAAATCTCAATAATTCTAATTTTGGTAGATTTCGCAAGATTCTAATAATCTTTTTACGTAACCCTTTTCTGGCGCTCTATTTACTTTGACTATTTCCAGCTATGCTAAGAACGTTGAGTTATAACACTTATAATTATTATCCATAAACGAAATAGTATTATTAATATTTTCTATAATCTTTTATAATATCTTTATTTAGAATAATCACGTCTATCCGAATTTATTTTCGTTTAAATTACGAGATCTTTATAATTAAACAACTAGAACGCGTTAATTTTATAGCGTAATTAAAAAGAAAAATTCAAAAATATTTCGATAACAAGTTACTAGTAATAATACCTGAAATTTCAAAAAGATTATTACTTAATAATACAATTTAAAAAAAACTATATTTTATAATATTAATTTTTCGTTATTATATTAGTTTTTCGGCTGTAAAATCGAAATAGTTTCGAGTTAAATATTTTTATACACTTATACATAAATTATTATTATATTTTAAATTAATAGCAGTATGAAAATTTATCGATATATATTCAGAAAAAAGCTTTATCCGTTTTAATAGTTTTTTATCGATAACTTTAATTTTATTTGCAAAAACAAACGCAAAAATATAATGCATATATATGTTAACCATCGAAATTTAATAGGTTTATATTAAAAAACAGCTATTTTATTTTGTTTTGAAATTTAAACGTCTTTTAATATTTTTTATTAAATGTAAATATTTAAACAATTTAATAGTACTACAGTTTTTAATCGTTTATATATTATTTTTTAAAGAAAATATAAAAAACAAAATTTTAATTATATTTGAATAGTTTATATACTTTATAATAAATTTTAATATAAATAGTTATTCGAATATATTTTATTGTTACATTAATTATGTATTATTATATATATGAAATAAATACGGTATAATTTATTTAAATAATATTTCACTGTATTATAAAAATAAACATTATATAAATGTTATATACGTGATATACCTTATTATTTTATTTATATAAATTTAATAACTAATATATATAAATAATATTATAGTATTATGAAATATATAATTTTAATTTAACATTATTTACTAATAATATATAACGGCTAGGCGGTTTAACCAATTATTAAACCTTAAGTCGACGGGTTTATGTTAGCAGGAGTATCCTAGGAATCTAAGCAATGAATATAGTAACGTATTACGTTTCGTAATATTAAGGGCGTTTTGGGTAACGAATTATTATTGCAAGCTAAAGTTATTTAAACTATGGAATTAATAAACGTATATATTTTATTTCTGGCTTAAGGTGCTTATTATAGCTTAACGACATTTTTTTTAATTAAATTCCCTTAAGCCCTTTTGAGCCCTTTTTGGTGCTTATCCGGCTTAAGCCCTTTCGACCAATTAGAGCCTTTAAGTCCTTTAAGCTAGTCACGTGATTTCTTGGCTAGGTCGGGGTTTGGTTCTTCAGGACCCCGACCGTTTCCAGAAGCCAAGACCGTTAGGTCATAACATAATATTCTTGTAAATATTAATAAAATTAATATTATTTAAAAGTAAAATATTGTATTAATTACAACATCTTAAATTCCGTTAATAAGTAAAATCAAATAAACCAAGTTTTTAATTAAAAACGCCTTTTTTACGGTACCGGTTTTTTATATTATAATTTCCGATCTTAAACAATTTTAAAAGTAGATGTTTTCGATTTAACGTTAAAAAAATATTACGGTATAGAGAAACAAAAGTCTAGCCATTATACCACTAAAGTGGAACGTTGTCAGGTCGAGCCCTAACCGCCTTGTTCTGTCCTATATATCTATAAGATGCTATTTGAGACTGTAATAATAGGTCCTCCTTTAGTTATATCGTCCCCATGCATCTAATTAAAAATTAAGGACTTTCTATCGAAAATCGCCTAGCCGCCCGGCAATTTTCGAATTATACGTCGATTTAAGCTCTATGCTCGAATAACTGCGCTAATTAGAAGTCCGCCTCGTACGTACTTTTTACATGCGAAGTTAGCTACTCAGTCTAGAAATCAAACGCACAACCTATGGAGAACCTAATAAATTGTTACGGCATAGAAAAATAAGAGTCTAGTCATTACACTATTAAAAGTGGAACGTTGTCAGATCGAGCTTTAATTGCCTTGTTCTGCTCTATATCTTTACAACGTGCCATTTAGGACTATAACAAAGAACTTAAAATATAATACGTTAAGTATATTACGGTTTATCGTTTTTTTTCGACAAAATATAATTTAACGAAATATAATTATAACGTTTACGATAAAAAACTATTAATTACTATTAAAATATTCGAAAACAAAATTCGAAATTATAAAAACTTAAAAAACTTATATAAATTATTATTAAATATAAAAAATTTTAATATTTCATAATTAAAATAATTTTAATACTTTTTAATTTTAAGTACTTTATAAATTATAAAAGATATTTTTTAAAAAATATATTATATTAATATCTTCTTTATTTTACAAACTACCTTAATATCGTTAACAATAAAATAATATATTAATATCGGAAACATTTTTACCTAAATAATAAGTTTTTAAAAAACGCATATTATAAATATAAATAGTTTAATACTTTCACGTATTTAACAAGTTTATAAATTATTTATAATTATGAACAATAATTTAATAAATTTAATAAATTTAAATTAATTTTTTTAGGTATTTAAAGCTATTAAAGTTAATTATTATAACGGGCATAATACGTAAGTTAAACGGAGGTACGGCCTAACAAAGGTTTATATTCAAGGTAAAAAGGAAAAAAACAGCTAGCTATTAACAAAATAACTGTTCTCTATATATATATAAATGAACTCGGACTAAAAAATTTGTTCCGTAAACCCGAACTACCCTATAAATTCTAACCTGTAATATTATCCCTTTCCTCGCCCTTAAAAGGTAATAAGGATATAACAAGGCGGCGGCAGCTTTATTTATATCTTTTTCCTTTTATCTCTATTCGTACCTTTAGGTTTTCGCCAACCTCGTTTTTATCTCCGAAAAATTTCTCGAAATTATTAAAGACAATTATATTTTCAAAATTATTATATAATTTTTATATTACTTCGGCGAAACCTACCCCCTTTACGAACAGCTTTTTTTTGGCGACCGCAGCCCATACGCCTATTTTCAGCCCTTAATATACGTTTTATTACATCCTTTTTTTCCTTTTTTTTAATAATATCGATAACAATTAATTATTATTTAAAATTTAATTAAATAACAGGTTCTTTATTATTAATCTTAAAAGATTTATATCGAATTTCGGGTATATCTTTAACAATAAGTTTAATTTTACGGTATTATGCGGCGTAATTACGATAACTTTATATTTAACGTATAATTAAAACAATATTTTAAATAATTATAAAATAATTATGTTTTTTAAGTTTAACCATATTAAATCCTTTATTTCGAAACGTAATACCTATTTTCTAAAAATATTAATTAATTGCTCCGTCCGGGTTTATATCGATATCATAATAGCTTATATAAATTCCGTACTTTTTCGTAACTTTTTAATAAAATTAATAATTTTTTATGCCTTAGAAATTAATTAGGGGATTACCGGTACCTTATTAATAAGCTTTATATTATATCCGTAAATTAAAAAAAAGTTTATCCTTAATAAAGCATTTTTGCCATTAAAGGCTAATTATGCTGCCGGTAAAAACTCGGTCTAATTATATTATACGTAACTTATAAAATTACAGAAATACGCGAAAGTTTTTTGATTAACTTTTTTTATAATTTTATCCGTTTAAATGTAAAAAAATATATTAAGTTATTACTATATATTTATTAAGTTATATAAATAAGTCCAAAGTTTATTTATTTAATTACTCTCTTTATCAGATATTAACTTTTGGGGAAACCGTAATATTTTTAATAACAAGTAATAAAATATTAAACGTACGTTTCTCTATCTATATTAAATATCGGCTTTAAAATAACCGTTTTTGTTATGCAATCGTAAAATACCATAAGAAAACGGGGGTCCCCTTTTTGCCTTACCGATAAGTCGATTATAAAATTTATCGAAAAATCTAAATAAAATCGGTTTAAATTAAATAAAGGTTATAATAACTCTTTTTTTGTTTTTTTCTATACGTACGACCTATTATATACATCATAGTTATGGCAAAAGCGGCGTACATCTTAAACTTATCCCAAATAATAATAATTACGGATCAATATTACCAATATAACGATTTTTCTTAGGTGGCCAGTAATATAAAAATCGTATATCCATTAAATTAATAATATTCGAAACGATTTCTAAATAAAGACCTAAATACGTTCTTTAAATTATAAAAAACCTTTAAGATCGAAACAGTATTCCGTTATAAAAACCTTTACCGTATTTATAACTAAAAGGAAATTACGTAATTTCTGAGCTACGGCGGCGTATGCCGTACTTAAGGTTTTATCCTTAATAATTCTTAAATCTTATATTTCTGAAAGGTTTTTTTCAAGAAAATTTTCCTTACCGAGAGGTATAATCGATTATTTGTTATTATTTTACCTTAATTAAATTACGGCCATTAAGATTTCTTAAATTTACGTCAGTTCGTTAAATAATTATTCCTTTTTAATTAACCGGGTTATCCGCCTTTTGAGCTTAATATTTTTTTCGCTGTCAAGTATATTCTATAACCTATAAAACATAATATCGGGTTGATTTATTAATTTATTAAGGCGATATTTAAATACGAAATTAAAAGCGGATAAAAAACCGGCTTATCGAATTTATCGTTTAACAAATTTGCAGATATTTATAAAATACTAAAAATTTATATAAAATATTAAGGTCGTAAAAAAGTTAATTAACTTTTAAAATTCCCCTTTTTATTCCGTTAATGCTTTAACGATAATTAACAGCTTTTTATCATATATCTCGTAATTATATTCAGCTAATAACAATTTTCTTAAAAAATACGTAATTAATTGTAAACGTCTTAATAAATCGAATTAAAATAAGTACTTTTTAATTACCTAGCCGAAATAATTTGCCTTTATTACCGTTTTTTAAAAAAATCCCAATATATAAAAATAAACGTTATAATAAAAACCCTTTTAAATCGGTCGAAAATCTGTTATTTTTCGTTTTTTTAATGGAAAAATATCTTTTTCTTAATTAATTCTAAAAAAGGAACCGTTACCTATTACAGGAACCAGGGTTCCTGCCTCCAAGAAACCTACCTTTGAGGCCTAGCGCGAACCTGTCACGCCTAAATTCCGGATAGGGAAACTTAGTTTATTCCGTGATCTAAGTAATTTAAGTAATTTAACCAAATTACATAAATTATATAAATCCACGATATATTTATTTTGGGAATTAAAATATATAATAAACCGGTTTTTTATATAAATAATATTTACTTAATTTCGTTCCTTAATTATTAATTTAAGTTTTTAATTTAAAAATAACCGTACCGTTCTTTAATTAAGGGAAAAATCTTTAAATTTTTTTAACGAATAAATTACTAAATTATTTTTTGCCTTATTATTACTTACAAATCAAAACCTTATTTCAGATATTACTTATACCTCCAAATAAATATATAATAGATTTATTATATTTTAATAACTTCTTAATTAATAACCGACAAATAATTTAAGGCCTAATTAAATATAAGTTTTCTTAAATTCAGTAAAAATAATATTACAAAATAACATTTAGAAAATAAATAATATACCCGATTCCCGTTATTAATTAATAAAGGATTAATAACCGGATTAAATAATTTACCGCCTATTAAAAAAAATTTTTAATTAATCGATAATATAGTTTTACTTATTATTCGATCCCAGGGAAAACCATTTTCGCAGCCCAAATAACAACCTACCCCGGCCCTTAAGGATACCATTAAGGTTTAGGGAAAAAAGTCGAAAAAAAAGGTGATTAAGGAAAGAACTAAGGAAAAATATAAAGCCGAAATCTTAAAAGGAAAAGAAAAAAAACTTATTACGGAAAAAAGATTAGATTTCTTGGCCCAGAAAGTTCAAAACCTAAAATAAGAAAATGCCCGATTCGTTTAGGAAAGAAAACCGATTTTTCTTCAATTTAATTCGGCCAAAGGACGAAACCAAGGGGCTGGCTACCGACCACCCTTAGTGGACATAGGACGAATACAAAAAAGAATCTCGACCCTACCATTGTTCGGCGCCAACCGGATACGGGAAGAAATTATTCCACCTTTTGGTTATTACGGAATACCAGACGTCAAGGGCTATAAGCCAATTCCCCCTAAGCCCTATAACGGGTCGGAAAATCCTGATAAATTTTTAATTCAGGTTAGGCTTTACCTTAAATTCTATAAAAGCTTTTTGACGAAGGATTATTAAAAAATGATAGCTATTTCCCAGCTATTAACCGGACGAATCCGGAAATGGTTCGAACCTATTTTAACGGATTATCTTAAAAAGTATCCAAAAAAAATTTTAAACCTTATTAATTATGTTTTTAATAAATACAGTTATTTTGAAAAACGAATATGGGCCTTATTCGGAAATCCTAATAAAAAATAACATATAATTAAATAATTCCATTTTTTTCGCTAAATTAAATTAACGTTTAAATATATAACCGAATTTAACCATTTAGTAATTATCTTGAATTTGCCCAAAAGTACGTTATTTTATCCTTATTACGATAACCTAAAACCTTTAATTAAAAATAAAATATATAAAGTACTTAAGGTTAGGTCCTTTACGGAATATACCGATAAGGTTATTATTACCGATAAACGAATTTTCAACCGGTACTTTAAGAAAAAAAGAACCGGCAAACGAAATAATAATAAGGGCTCGAAAAGTCAAAATAAGAAAAATAAAGGCAAACCTTAAAAGAAAGTAAATTCCGCTTCGAAAGAACCTAAGAAAAATAAATTTAAAGTAAAATATTCTAACTGTGGCAAAAAAGAATATTTCAAAAGCAAATATTATTCTTCCGCCAAAAGGAATTCCAAGAAAAAAGGAATTCCTTAACCTTAAAAAAATCAGGATAACAAAATAAAAGATAGATAATAAGGCAAAAAAGAAAAAAAAAAAGGTTAACTTGATTTTTTCCCAGCCAGAATTTACTATTGCCACAATTACTTAAATCCAGAACGATATCCCAAAGTACGAAAATTATCCAGTTTATTAGGATTTTAAGGTTAAAACCTACAAATATTACCCAGGATAAACGGTTTTTAAAATAACCATAAAATTAGGATACTAATACTACCTTAATTCCCAGAAATGTAAAATATATATAAAGAACGATTAATTTTAATTAGATATTAACAATTATAAATAGTTATTTCTGGAATTTTATAAGTTCCCAAAATGCATTATTTACCAAAAAACGTTATCGGTAAACCTTTATAATCTGCTATATTTTACCGCCTGCTATTAAAATAATTATTTTGTTTATTTCCGAACCAAAAAAAATAATAATTTTTGGCCCGGATGGAATAATAAAACCTTTACCGAATCAGATAATAAATACCGATATACAAAAACCCTATAATAACCAAAATATTTAAAATTTTATTACATATATCTTAAGTCAAAACGGAATTAAAAAGCTATATCGTAAAAATATTTATGTTATTTTCCGATACTTTGCGTTTAATATAAGTTCCTAAATATGGGAATACCTCCTTTGGAAAATTACCTTTTTACTCCCATAACCCAGAAAACATAAAACCAAAAGATAAACCAGGAAAAAAATCCAATTTTGAAATCTTAATATAAGTACGGTAAGAAAACATGGTTCCGGTATAAAAACGATTAATGTACCAAATATATTATCAGAAAAGTTCGCGACTAAAAATTTATTTAAGCCGGATAGCATTAAAAATTAAAAAATTACCGAAACTTTCGAAATTAAGGCACCGAAAAGCCCCAGTTTATAAAACTTTATACAAAATAATTAAAGGATTACGCGGCCAGATAAAAATTCCTTTTTAATATAGGAACAGGACGTTTAAGGCCATAATTAATTTAAGAACCCAAAAAAAATTATTTTTCTTTTAATAGTAACAAAATATCAAATTTCTTAAAAATACAAATTAAAATTTTATAAATTACGTACAGTAAATAAAAGCTTATTTACGTATAATAACGGATAAATCTTTCGAAAAACTAAAAAATTTCCGGTACAAATTTAAGGATACCAAAAATGGATTTTATTAAATATTGCCGATATTTCCGAATACGATATTATCTTGGGAATATTATAATTTAGATTTAGCAACCCACATATCGATTAAAAAAGCCAAACATTTTTATGGGAACAGACACAAAAGTTATCCGAGAAAAATAACCAGGAAATTTATTATGTTATCAAAGAAATCCAGATTATAAATTAAACTTCCAAGGTACTATCTGAATATCGACGATTCAAAAAATTGTTTAAGGACAAAAAAAACTACGAATTACTATTATATGGTTAATAGGATTACAGAATACCTATTAAAAAAGGATATTATTCTAAATTTTACAAGATTTACTATATAAATCCCGATAAATTAAAAACTTTATGGAAAAATATTTAATTTAACTTAAAAAAAAATATTTAATCTTTTAATTCTTTTGCTAAATACTTTGTTTTTATAGTACCAAAAACCAAGGATAAAAAACAAAAAATCGATAAAAACGGAAATCTGGTTTTCAGAAAAATAATCAATTACCGATAATTAAACGATATTACGATTAAAAACGGATACCTTTTAATTTTTATAAATACGTTAAAAAATATTAACAAAACAAAATAATTTACTGTATTTAATCTTTAAAACGGATATTACCGTATTAAAATAACCAAAAAAAAAAATAAAAAACGGCATTTAAAATAATACATAGACTTTACGAATACAAAATAATACCTATAAGATTTATTAATGTTCCCGCCAGCTTTTAATACTTAGTAATAATTACGTTTAAAAAATTTCTGGATAAATTTATTTTCGTTTATCTTGACGATATCCTTATTTACTTTAAGACTTTAAAAAAATACAAAAAGTATATTGCCCAAATACACCAAACGTTAAATAAAATAAATATCCGAATTACCCCGGCCAAATATATATAATATACGCAAAAACTGAACTTTCTGGGATATGCTTTTATTTCCGGCCAAATTCAAATTTAACGTTTTAAAATAAAAATAATTAAAAATTAGCTTATCCCTAATAAAGTAACCGTTACCGATATCCGGCAAATCTTAAAATTTATGAATTACGTATGTAACTTAATTAAAGGATACGGAAATATAATTAAATTATTAACGAAATTTATTACCAAAAAGTACGTAAAAAAAATTTAAACTTTTAAAAAAAACAAAAAAAATATTCCAAATTTTAAAAAATATAATTACTAGCGGACCCATAATAAGATTACTTAACGCCAACAAAAAGAAACGCCTAAGAACGGATACTTTAGATTACGTATTAAATGCTGTCCTAAAATAATTAAAAGATAATAACAAATAATACCTAATGGTATATTATTCAAAAGTATTCCAAAATACAAAATTCAAATATCCGATTTACGATAAAAAATTATTAACGATTATTAATACTTTTAAGGAATAAAAGTTTTTTTTTAGCGGAACGAAAAAATCTTTCGATATTTACTTTAATTATAAAAATTTTACCCGATTTATAAAGATACAAAAATTAAACAAAAAATATAAGGCTTAAATAATATTTTTATTAAAATTTAACTTCAAAATATATTATATTAAAAAAAATATCTAAACAAATATTTTCAATTATAAAAACAATTACAATTCCAAAGTTCCCAAAAAAAGCATATAAATGTTATAATATAATTAAAATAATATTATACAGTTATATGAAATTTTAAGGAAATTATCGCCCGAATTTTTAATACGGTTCCGAAATTCTTACGATAAAAAGCAATAAAAAAAATTTAGCAATTAAAAAAATAATTAAAAAATTAACTGTTATACCATGGTAAAATCTATGTTCCCAGGGATTAATAAAAACAATTCGTAAAAGAATTTTACGAAAACCCATTATACAGATATCAAAAAATTTTTAAAACTACCAAATAATTATAAGAAAAATATAACTTTCCAAAATTAAGCCGTATAATTAAAAAAGTAATCAAAAATTATAATATTTTCAATAAAGTTAAAATAATACGTTATAAGCCTTATGGGTTATTATAACTTATTAATATTTTTAACAAAACATAAAATACCATAATTTAAAATTTTATTATTAATTTATTTCCTTTTAAAAACCCAATTATTGGAATTAAATATAACGGAATATAAGTAATTGTCGACAGACTTACTAAATATAAGTACTTTTTACCTTTTAAAAGAAATATAACGGCAAAATAATTAATTTACGCCTTTATTAAATATTACCTGGATAAATACGAAATACCAAAAAAAATCGTTTTTAATAAAGATATGTTATTTACTTTAAAATTTAACATTAGCTTTTTTAAATAAATTAATATTAAACTTAAATTTTTAATAACATATTATGTTTAAACGGATAAATAAACCGAACGACTTAATTAAACCTTAAAACAATACCTTTGAAATTACGTTAATTATTAATAAAATAATTAAGTAAAATTTTTATTATTGGCGCAAATAGCATATAATATATCGGTTAACGAAAATATGGACGTATCTTTTTATATAGCCGTATACGGATATAAAACATAAACAAAACGACTTAAATAACCGTTTAACAAAATACCAAAAATTATTACGATTATTTTAAAAGTAAAAGCGTTAATAACGGAAATCAAAATAATTTAAGCCCGTTTCCAGAATAAATTACGATTCCTTTAATAACAAATAACCCAGTATTACAACAAAAAAAAAATTAAAAAACCAATTTTAACGAAAGGAAATAAGGTTTACTTATTACGCCAAAAACAAAATGTAACTTCGAACATTTTACAAATCAAAACGAAAAGATTTAACGATAAGCTTAATTTCAAAAAGTTTAGCCCGTTCAAAATTAAAAAAATTATTTTAAAAACTAATTACCGATTATCGTTATTTAAAAACATAAGAATATACCCTATTTTCCACATCTTTTTACTTAAACCAGCACCCAAAAACGTCTTATTGGAAACAAATTTGGAATTTGAAAAAAATTCCGACAAATACGAAATTAAACGAATATTGGATTTTAGGATAATTAAAAATAAAATTTAATACCTGGTTAAATAAGAAAAATACTTACATAAAAATAACATATAGGAATTACTTAACCACTTAACGAATGTGATGGACCTAGTTAAGACGTTCTACCGCCAAAATCCTGACCGACCGTTTTTAACGCGGCCAAAGTCGCAGGTAACAACGGTTCCCCGTTTAAATCTAACCCTACGGCGTTCCAGTCGAAAAAAACCGACATTTCCATAACGGCATCCATCTCGGAAACAAACTGCGTTTATTCCGCCTCCGTTCGACGTCGCTCCTTTTCCAACCTTTCTTATTTTTTTAACCGATCCAGTTCCTTTTTCTCCTTTAAAATGGTTACGATTTTTTTTAAATATTTTTTGTTAAAGGCGGAAATACCTTAATCGACCGATAAACTTTTAAGACTTTTCTTTCCGTCGACGGAGCATCTCTTTTTGACGCTGACGCAAATTATTTAGTTCTTTTTTGGCAACCTTTTGGTATGCCATAAAGCTATCCTTAACTTCCCGCTGCTTTTTCTCCAGGCGGTCACGTTTTTCGCCTAATTTCGTCAGGGAATTCATAATTAGGACGTTATAAGCTGAACGCTGGCGACGAGTACAACAGTTATAATTTAAGACGTCCAAGGTGAAAAAGCACTCGGGTTCACCAAGATAAATATATTTGGAATAAAGGAAAGCTTTAACGCCAAACTTTTTAATTAATTTAGTTCGAACGTTACGAAAATCGCGTTAATTCAAACGAGGTTTTCTTTTTTCCTTTCGAATATGGCCTGTCATAATAAAGTCAATTAGGATACCTCCAAGAACTCTTTCCAACAAAACGAAATGGCCACTTATAGTTCTTATCTTTGGGACAAAGATCCTTGGAGAGGGGAAATAATGTTATAGGAACCAGGGTTCCTACCTCTAAGAAACTTACCTTTAAGGCCTAACGCGGACCTGTCACGGCTAAACTCCGGACAGGGAAACTTGGCTTGTTCCGTAATCTAAATGATTTAAATAATTTAACCAGATCACATAAATTATATAGATCTATAATATATTCACTTTGGGAGTTAGGATATATAATAAATCGGTTTTTCATATAAATAGCACCTACCTAGTTTCGTTCCTTAGCTATTAATCTAAGCTTTCAGTTTAAAGGCAACCGTACCGTTCTTTAATTAAGGGAAAAATCTTTAAATCTCTTTAACGAATAGACCACTAAATCATTTCTCGCCCTATTGTTACCTGCAAATCAAGACCCCATTTCGGATACTACTTATACCTCCAGGTGGATGTATGACAGGTTCGTTACATTACCTCGTTAAAGTTTTTTATAAAAGTTCGGTAAAAGTTAACAAACCCAATAAAGCTTTTAATTCTTTTTACGTTAATAAAGGCCTTTTATTTCCAAATAACGGTTACCTTTTTAAAATTAATTTTTAAACTTATTTTTATTTTCATAATAAACTTTAAATATTTCGTTTCCTAAATTACGAATTCGTATTTATCCGGATCTAGCTTTAAACTTACCTTTATTAAATGGCGTAATACCAGCTTACTTTAGCTATATAATTAACTTAAAAGCTGGACGAATAAATTAATATATCGTTTATATATACGGAGCAAAAATGATTAAAGTAATTTTTTAACATAATATTAATATAACGCTAAAAGGTAATGGGTATACCGCTAAAACCGAATAAATATATCAACTATTCGAAAAACCTAAAACGTATACGGAACGCAATTTTTTATTCGTTTCTTTAACGGATACGTAACCGGTAAAAAGCCGTTCGAACGTCAAATTTTGTAAACTACCGGGCCTATAATAAGGTTCGTAACGTTGCCTTTATTAACGGAAAAAGGTAACGGTTTTATTTTGTAATTTTATTTAATTTCTTATAATCTATATAAAACCGTAAACCCTTATTAGGTTTTTTTACAAATAATACCGGAATATTTATAAAAAATTATGAACCCGAATTTAATATTTGGCAAATAAATTTATAAATATTTTGCGTAAAATTAATAACTTTTTTTAATATTCCGTATAAAGATCTTTATAAAACTGTTTTTTTAATCTAAGATATTTATTTTTAAATTTATTATTATATCGTTACTATTACGATATGGTAATAACGATAAATTTTCGTCGTTTATAAATAGGTTTTAAAATTCCCATATTTCTTTAAAAAAAACGTTCCGTTATATCTTTGAAAATTAATTGCGGTTTTATTTTTAAATCTTTATTAATATTTTTATAAAAATTACGAATAATTATATTTCGTTTTTTTATAACGGCTTTAAAACTTTATTGCCGTAAAAATTACAGCCGTTATTAAACAGGTTTTTCTATACTTTTATAACCGCTCCTTTAGGCGGTCCTTAGGCTTCTTATCAAATTATCTTGTTTCGCGTAATATAGGTGTAATAATATTATCCGCAAAATAAATAAACTATTATTTCGTTTCGTATATAATATTATTATATTCTATTTAAAGTTTTCCCAAAATAAAAAAGTTAAATAAATTTTTTATTCCATACCTCTAGATTTATTTTAAACGCCAGTTTAAATTTATATTAATATCAGTAATTCTTTGGATAACAGTTATTATAAATTCGTTATTTTTCGTAAACCTTAACCGATAAAATATAATAAATATATATTATAATTTTAAATGGCGGATTAGTTATTAAATAAATAGGGAATAATAAATATACTTATTATTAATTAAAACGTTTAATATAAAAAGAATATTTAATTTATTATTAATCTTTTATAATTTTTTCTTTATTACCTCTTTTTTTACCAGTAACTTTTAATAAGGATTATTTTTTTTAAATTTTCGTTATCCGAATTATTATTTTTATTAATAGCATTCCGTAAATTCGCTACCGTAAGTTTTGTTTTAACCGGACAAAACCGTTTTGCGGATTTATATTTAAAATATTCCCAATTTAAAAAATTCGTAATAACGTAATAAAAGTATTATTTTTTTTATTTCCGAACTTTTATTTCGTTATCGAAAAATTATTTCGCATAAAGCTAATTATCCAAACCTTATTCCGAATTATCACTAAATCGATTTTTTCGATTATTTTATTATTAATTTATAAATTAGGAAATTAACGTAATAAATTACGTAATATCCGTTATAAATATATTTCTTTAAACGTTTATTATATAAGCCCGTTTATTAATTTAACCGATATATTATTATTAATTAATTATTTTATTTTATTTTACCGAAATATCAAATCGTCGTTTTTTTGCTTATATAATAATCAGACAAAACCTTTAAGTAATTAATTACCCTTTTAATTTACGTACTTAACGATTATAATCGTTATACAATATATTTTTCGCGATTAATATATTATAAAATTACGTATTAATATCGGCATTTAGAAAAACCACCTTAGCTATTAAAAGTTATGTTTGGCCTTTATATGTAGCTAATTTAAACTTAAAATCCAATAAATAATTTTAAAACTATTAATTATTATTTTATTTTATAAATTATAATTATTTTCTAACAAATTATACCGCTTATTTATTTTCCAATTACTTTTTTATATAAAAAAGAAAATTATCGACGTCAAAATTCTGTTATAATTTTCTTATTTCGAACTAATAGTTAAGTTATAATTGTTTTTCGGTAAATATAGATATTATAATACGTAAATAAATTATTATAAAAAAACCGAAAATAAACCGGTTTTCTTTTATTTTCGTATTAAATATGGCGAAAAACAAACGGAATATTTTTTATTTTTTATTTTACGAAAGCCATTTTATAAATTTACGATTCGCTTTTACAAATACGTTATTAAGCGGCGGGCTTATCGTAAGTTTTTAACGAAACGGGTTTTATTTTATAAAGGCCTTTTTTTTAGTTTTATAAAAAAATATTTTTTTATTTTCGTTATCTGGTTAAGCAAATTACTTATCGTTTTGTTACGGTTAAGAATTAACTTGGCAAATTTCTTTTATTATATATTAAGTTTTTAAAGGATTTTTACGAACGATTAATATTATAAATCTTTTTTAATAATTCCGGACGAAATTAATATCGTAAGTTCGCTTATAGTTTTATCGGTTATGTTATCTTATAGTTATTTCGCTGTAAAACCTTTTTTGACTTATTATCCGTAACCAAGGTATTCTTAGGAAACGTTTCGCTTTTACCTAACTTCCTAAAAGCTGTAATAAATTATAACCTTAAATATATGTAACGGGTACGATACGTAAGTTAAATGGAAATACGGCTCAATAAAGGTTTATATTTAAGATAAGAAAAAAAGGGGAAAAATAACTAGCTACTAACGAAATAGCTGTTCTTTATATACATATAGGTAAGTTCGGGCTAAGGAGCTCGTTCCGTAAGCCCAAGCTGCCTTATAGGCTTTAGTTTATAATAATTATAATATAATATTAAAATATATTTATATTATAAATATATTATTTTCAATTAATATTAATTTTAAACTTTGAAATATTATAAAATATTTAATTTATTATAACAAAAATATTATTATTTATATTATTGTTATAATATAATTATATTTATATAAAGCAATTATTTTTATTATCGTATTATATTATTTAAATATTTGTCGATAAATATATTTAATTTTTTACTTATTTTATATAAATTATAAAGTAATATTTTGATACCTTTTATCGATTTTTCTTTTTTTACTAAAAATTTAATTATAAGTTTATATTTATTTTTTAAATAATTATTAAACTTATAAAAATATAATATTTTATATTTGTTATAAATATATCTGCAAAGTGTTTATAAAAACCTTTAGTTTTAACGTCTACTATTTATGTAATATTTCAATAAATATTATTGTAAATTAGAGTACGCATGTTATGTAAATATTATATAAATTTGAAGAAATAATTAAATATAATACCTTTAAATTTCGATGCTTTATTACTTTTAAATCAATAATTAACAGGGGATTATTGATATTATAATAGAATTAAATAAATTAATATTTAATTAAATTTATTAATAAGAATTATGTTTTCGAAAGTATTAACGTTTTATCGCTTTTTATTAATTATAAATTTTATTCTATTATAAATACGGAATTTTAATAATATTCCGAAATCTTTAAAACGTTTAATTAATAAAAAGTATATTAAAACTAATTTTTAACAACAAGTTAAAGTGTTAATATTAAATGTTTAAACCCGGTATACGGAATAAATAAATTAATACCGTTTATACATCGATACGTTTCTAAACAAATATATATAAATTAATATGGGTTATATAAAATTAAAATGATTTATTAATAAATTTGATAATATTCTAAAATGAATTGTTTTAAAATTTACTGTTAAATTATTTTAATTTTATATAAGGCAAATTAATTTATTATTATATATCGCAATTTTGAAGATAGAAACCAAAACATAAAACATAAAATATTTATAAAAATCGTGTTATTATTATAACTAATGATAATATTAAAAAGCTTAAATGTTAAAACATTTCAGACAGTTCTTAATATAAAGTTAAAAACCCGTATTGATACCGCGTTATAAAAAATTAGTTATAACTTTTAAGGGATATAATATTCCTATAATCGATTTCTATCAAGATAATTTTAATAGGTTCCTATTTTTTTAATTAATTTTAAACACTATTAAAATATGAACGGAAAATAATACAAAAAATACGTAAAACTGGAAAATGTGTTATTACGTTAACTTTGTAATAATATTACAATAATAAATATATTATATTAAAAATTTAAAAACAAACATATATTTTATTAATATTTAAATATTATAAATAATTAAATTATAAAATTAAACAGTTAAAAGACGACATATTACTATAATAATTATATAATAATAAAAGGTTTTATTTTAAAAAGAAATATCGCGCTACAATATTAATATAATAATTAAAATTCGTTAAAATACAAAAGAAATATTACAATATTAATATTTTTTTGAATGGATATTTAAAGTTATAAAAATAATAAAATATATCGTTTAGTAAAACTTACATTTAATTAATATGTATAATTAGTAGTTTTCGTTATCGACTACTAAGTAATATTCGATTGGTTTGTTAAACAGTAATTTAAATATCGTTTTATTATTATATAATAAACGTATTAATATGTATACGATATAATCTGCAAAATAGAAATTATAAATTTATATTATAATATATCAAATAATAATTACGTAAAATAATTTATTTTTTGTAATCTAATATAAATAATACAATTGAAAGTTAAAAAAATAAACTTTATTTTTTCTTTTATATTTATTATATCGAAAATATTACGGTAAACGTTTACGCCGGTTTTAAAAGTATTATAAAAGTATAATACCGCCTTATAAAGCTTTTCACGAAAACCGTTAAGATACGTATACGCTTCGTCGTTATTGTCGTTAAAAATAAATTTATTATTATTAATACTATTAATATCGAAGTAAAAATTTACTTAATCGCAAAAGATATTTAAATTTAACAAATTATTTTAAACGTTTTTTGCCAGTTATACGCTGGAAAGTTAATAGAATAATAATTTTACTCAAATGTAATAATAATAAATTATAACATTTAATATTTAATGGTTAATAAATATTTCAATATATAATATATAATATGTATTTATTTATTACAGTAAATGTTAAACTATAATTAAAAATAATATTTCGAAAACAAATTATATAAGACCGCTTAATATAAACGGATATTATATATATAATATAAAATCGAAAAAGTTTTATTGCGATAACAAAAAGATGATATATAATGATAAACAAGTGAATAACGTAAAAACAATAAAAAAATAAAGAGAAAAAAGCGATAATATTATAAATTTAATTATACGATATTTTTTGGAAAAAATAATTAAAAAAGTGTTTGGTATTTATATAACAAAAATAATAAAAGAAAAAATACAGCAGAATTTTGTCGAGCTAATAATATTCTATATAATGATATTATTATTTTCGTATCAGAATTAGTATTATACATTTTTCTGTACGGCACTCTATTATCTTATTATTATTGTACCCTTATTTCGGCTATGTCGTATATACGTTTTATTACTATAACGACATCTTACGATACTTGTTATGCTATTAATAAGTTAAATTCGAACTTGGAAAAAATATTTATATTTTTTTTCTTTGTATTAAGCAGTTAAAAAAGGTTTTTTTTAAAAAAGAGCGATTATTACGATATTAATAAAGCGGTTATTTCAAGCTGTCGTTTCGATATATTTACGGAAACGTTACGCGCCTATTAAATAAAATTTTACTTTTTTCTTTATATAAAAACAGAATACTTCTCAGAACCTAAAAAACGTACAGCGCTATAACGTGTTTATTTTCTATATCTTAATTTATATATATTAATTATAATTTATATTTAAAAAGTAATAAAAGTTTATATATATGTATTAATCTATGTTGGACGAATTTTAAAATTATAGATGACGAACCTTAATTTCGTAATATGTAGATTTTATTTATAATACTTCTTTGACTTATTTTTTAAAAATAAAATAAAAAGAATGAATACTTTTAACAATAGCGCTTAAAACAAATGTTTTTTTTTATAATTTTAACATAGGCCTCTTTATCTCGTTATAGAAATACGGTTTTTAATTAGTTATAAAAATACACTTTAGTATATTAAAAACGATCTAAAAAGACATAAGCTGGCTAAAATAAATAAATATAAGATTAAAGTTAGTGTACATAATGTTATGATCGTAGTAGACCTTATATAGGTAACGCAATATTATACTTCGACTAAAAGATTAAATTTGGAGTTTGTTTATGTACGGCCTAGTATTTTCAAAGTATATATATGCTCGCTACTAAGATATATGTGATAGGCATCGACGTCTTCTATGTAAAAAAGATGAAGTGTCAGATATAGAGGACATCAGTTGTGTTGTTGTCTTCAGTTAAGTTGTAGGTGCTCTTGCACGCGTACAACTCTAAGTAGCTTAGCCACGGAACATATATGAGTCGATCAGTATGGGATCTTTCCGTATATAGGGAGCGCTCCGCATCTCCCAGCTAGCTGACATGAAGAGACTAGGAGCTATAAAGCAAAAAATGGCTTCGGTAATGAGATTTAGCTGTATTTAAGTTTTCTTATTAAAATCAGGCTCTATTTTAGCGGTTATAGTTACGCTTATAGCGCAACTACGACTAGGGCTTTTTAAAATCTATAACTTTAAATATCAATCTACAAACGATTTATAAAAATATCTATAAAAATAATAAATATTAAAACTTTCTTTTAAATATTTGTAAATAAACCAACAATAACAATTTATAACAATATTAGAAAATATATTAATATATAGAGGTTCAAAAAAGCTTTATAACTCTATATATAAAATTTTAATCAATGCTAATTCAGCGAAAATATTAGGAAAGTAAATTAAAAATTTAGTTTTAAGTTAGTCTTGTATTCGAAATGATTTTTTGGCTACGATAATGTAATTATTTAGTAAATTGTTTTATTAAAAACGGTTTAATTAAATTTTTATTTAAACGAGTTATAGTTATTATATTATAACTAGAATTTATTTTACTGAACTTAGTTTTTTACGAGTCTCTTTTTCATACTGTTAAATATATTAATATACCATAATAAAAAGCAATTAATTAAACCGCTTATTCTTATAAGCCATTAATATGATCTAAAACTATATTATATATATAAAGGTTTTGTTTTAAGTATAAACATTAACACTTTTATTTTTAAAACAATTAAAGTTTTATTAATTATGTAATTTAAATACAATAATTGTCTTACTTTTTATATATATTCAGTATAAATAAATATAGATATAAAATCTTATTTAAGTTTTTTAAGCCCATATTAAAGCCGATATTATTAAATATAAATTTAAACTAATAAATAATCGCTAAATATTTATAGCTATATTAATAAATAACGAGTTGTATTATTATATTTTAGATTTTATTAACTCTTTCAAATAAAGAAAGATATTTATTAAATTTTTATTCGTATTGAATATATATATATTGTGTTATAGTTATAAAAACATAAAATTAAGTAATTCTTTAAAGGTTTTACAAGTATAACGTATTAATTATAACTTTTGTAAATATAAATATATTTAAATAGTTTTATTAGATTAATAAATGAAATAATTATGTTATTATAAATATAAAAGTATTTCTATTAAAAGATTTATATACAATATAATTTTTAAGGTTTTGTAAAAAAAAATATTTTAACAAATCAATATTAAATAGAAGAATTATAAATATAATATATTTAAACTTGAGTAATATTTATTAAATTTAATTCAATACAAAAAAGTTTTATAATATAATTTGTATAATAAATATTATATATTATATTTTCGATTACAGTAATTAAGTTAAACTTTTTCATATTAAAATATATTACAATATAATTTCGTAAAGCCTTATTTTAAAACTAATTAATGCGTAATTGTTAATAAGTTTCGACCCCGATAACCTTCTGCCCGTTAGCTGATTCGGTAAGGTCGAGATGTTAAGCTTTGCGCGGCAAACCTTAAGTGTAACGAGCTATGCGGTTTAACCAACTATTAAACCTTAAGTCGACGGGTTTATGTTGGCAGAAATATTGTGGAAATCTGAGCAATAAATACAGTAACGTGTTACGTCTCGTAATACCAAAGGTACCTTAGGTAACGAATTATTATTGCAAGCTGGTATTATTTAAACTATGGAAATAATAAGCGTATATATTTTTCTCTTTTTTGGCTGAATTACTTGTAATTATACGGTTAATAATAATTATAATTACTTACGATTACTTTTGATTATTATTAATTACTAGCTTGATAATAATTACCGTCATATAACTTATAGTAGTCCGTATAATCTTTATTTGACCGTTTCTTAAGGCCGAAATTTATTGGGTCGTAATACGATCTTCCCCCTCCCAAAATCTTGCCCTTAAGATTTCTTTTCTTCTTTCTTTTTTTCGTTTGGTAAATGTCCTTTTTTCTTGCTTTTAATCATATCGTTTCGTATTTCCAAAATTCGTCGCGTTTTTTGTTTTTTTACCGTTCGTTATATTAACTTTATAAAAGCCTTTAACAAGTTTAATTACGAAATTATGCCTTACTTTTATTGTTTTTCGAAAAACATAAGGTATAAAATAATGGGAAACGTTTTAAGGTATAAGGAATATATTAATCGAAATCGATTTTGTAATAGTACTGGCGTACTTATTTTTTCCTTTCAAAATATTTGTCGTAAATATTAATGCCTAAAACGCGAAAAAGCGTTTGCCGAAAAACGATTATTAAAGTTTTAACGGTTTTATTTCGAAATTTAACATAAATATCAAGAAAATATAAATAAAACTTTTTCTTATTTTATTCGTTTGCGTAAATAAAAAGCGCTGGTTTGTTCAAAAAGCGTTACTATAGTATAACGTAAGCTTTAATCGTTGGACGAATTATGTAACGAGCTATAAGGTTTAACCAATTATTAAACTTTAAGTTAACAGATTTATATTAACAGAAATATCATAAAAATCTAAGCAATAAATATAATAATATATTATATCTTTTAATACCGAAAATGCCTTATTACAAACAATTAATATTAATAAGTATTACAAATTAAAGTTATCTAATTATAAAATTAAGGAACGTATATATCCTTATTCCGTTAGCTGGATTACCACCAGTAAGTTGGTAATCCGGCTCACTGGCTTACCACCAGTAAATTAGTGATCCGGCTTATTGGCTTCCCATTAGTAAGTTAATAATTCGGCTTATTAGCTCACCACCAGTAAGTTAGTAATCTATTACGTAACCTGATCCACATAATTTTCTTGGTCTTTTTTATTATAACCGTTCCTAGAGGCCGTAATTTATTAGGTCATAATACGATTTTCCTTTTCTCAAAATCTTGCCCTTAAGATTTCTTTTTTTTTTGATAAGTTTTTTCCGCATACCTTTAATATATCTTCCGGTATATCCAAACGTCATTTTCGCAAATCCGAACAGCGACTTGCCTTGGCTAATTTAATTAAATTCGAAAATTTTAACGCGATACCTTATTTTTTCTGTTTTATTCGGCAGTTTAATTACCAAATAATAAATGGGGTTTTTCGTTATAAGGAATATGTCCGTCGAGGTCGTTCGTATAACGGGATAAGAATCTCTATTTCCATAATTAATCGTTATATCGCAAAATCGAAAAAATTAAAAAAAAAATTAACGGTCGAAAAATCTTTATTTAAAGCTTTTACGCGCCTTTTTTGCATACGTCGTTAACGCCAGCATTATCAATCTTAAAATGCGAAATTTATTAATTGTACCCTTTAATCCTTGGATAATTTTAACAATTTTATATAATTAAAATCAAAATCCGTAATTAAGATTTAGACCTTAAAAGGGATAAACGTTATTAATTGAAATACGGTAAACCAAAGGCTTCCTTCCTTAAATCTTATGGATTAGGATATTCTTATTTCTGGTAATTCCGCCGTTATTAGTAAAATTTTTTAATAAACGTTAGGCGCCAATAAGATTTTTGGTAGATTCCTAGATATCTTCGGAATTTAGGTGCTTTTTCTATTTAATTAGGTACTGGGTAAGTCCGTTTTATTTTCGTATATTAAAGATTTTTTCCACCTTATATGCTTGTTTATTTTCCACTTCCATATTATTTTATACCGTATGTACTTTAATTATATTTATTATTCACTTAAATAAGGAAATATAAAAAATTAAATGGAATTTAACTTTTCGTAAAAATTCTAATTAATAATTATTTTCTGAGATTTTCTTGGCGATTTTATATAGATCGATATATTTAGAATCGAACTTTTTACTGGGTTTTTTTATTTAAATATTTTTGGTAATTAAAAAAACCATTTCCCCTTTTTCGAAAGTTAATTTTTTTAACTTTTTTGTAATTATAATACTTATTTATTTGATTTCGTACGAATTTCTGTTTTGGTTTTTATTTTTTAATATAATTATCGTAATTATTTCAACGTAAGAATTATTTTAATATTAATTGGATTATCGTCGCGTATTTTTTTATAAACTTTTGAAATAAAACCAAAATTTACGTTCGCAGGTATTATTTTGATATTTTCGTAATAGCTGGTATTATAAGTTATTTATGCGATTAATAATTTTTTAACTTAATTATTTTATTCGTAATTAATATAATATCGTAAATAAATTTCCAAAATTTAATTTATTCGTTTTATTTATTTATCCGTTTATAGTTTAAATACGTTAAATAATTTGTAATTTCGGCCCATTTATGTTACTAGGCCTTGCCAAAATTTAAATTCAAATATTGATCCTGTATTTAATATAATTTCCATTAATAATCCGTATATGCTAAAAGTATGTTTAAAGAAAATATATGCCAGTTATTCGGCGTTTATATTCTCATAATATGGTAAAAAATAGGAAAGTTTCGTAAATCGATCGATAATTACGAAAATATTATCGTAATATATTCCTATAGCTGGATTTTCTAATATAAAAAGTTTAATAATAAAATCGAATATAACTAAATATTAGGGTTATTTTACGATTAGTAATAATTGTAATTTTTCGTATAGCTTATGTCGTCGAACTTTTGCTTTAACGTAAATATCGCATTGCCGTATAATTTTCTATATTATTAATTTTATTTTAAAAAAGGAATATATGCGTTAAAATCATTTTAAGGTTTTGTAAATCCCTAAATATTTATGTAATTGATATTCATATATTTTTCATACTAAATTCCTTTGATATTCTTTTAGCATTTGTATTTTGTCCGTTTTTTGGTTTTTTAGAAAATTATCGTTATATTATTACATTTTCTAATATATGTCGCTAAGTACTGCCCAAATTATTGTAATTTGTCGTAAACGTAAATATTTTTTTATAATAATATCGAAAATTATATAATTAATTTTAACTAATTTTTCTTTAAGGTTTGATTGCCTGCTTAAAATATTTATTCTGCCGTTTTTTAATCCCTTTTTGTAAATAATAACGAAATCGAAGTTCGCCAATTTTTCTACGTATCTTAATTATCGTTCTGTAAATTCCCTGGTCGTAATAAATCAGGTAAATTTTAATAATCTGTATAAACCTTAACCTGGTACAAATTTTCTTTTAGAAAATATTTAAACTTCCGAAATATTATAATAATAGCTATAAATTCTTTATTTAAAATATTATAATTAAATTCGATTGCTTTTAATTTATACGAAAAGAATATAATAAAATGCAATTTGTCTTAATTATTTTGTTATTTAATTATTACGTTTAACGCGTAATCTGAAATATCGGTTTTTAATTTAACGAAATAGTTTAAATCGTACATAATTAATATTAGCTTGTTGGTAATTATATTCTTAATTTCCTAAAATGCTTTTTTTATATCTGGCGTTTATTTGGATTCTTTTTTTTTTTCGTAAGATTTATTAAGGATATGGTTATCTTGCTAAAATTTCGAATAAGCTTCCTATAATAGTTAGCGAATCTAAGAAATGCCTATATCTTTTTAACCGTTATTAGCCTTTGCCATTTTATAATGGCAACGATTTTTTTGGAGTTTATTTTAATATATCCTAAGGTAATAATATGTCCCAGATATTCCATTTCCTATATATAGAATTAACTTTTTTTTGCGTTAATAAATAATTTTGTATTTTATAAAATTTGAAAAACTTTATAAACCTATCCTACGTATGTTTTTTTTGTTTTTAAGAAAATGAGAATATCGTCAAAATGGCAAATAACGAAAATATCGAAATATTTTCGTAATACATAATTTATTATCCCTTAAAAGATTACTAATACGTTCGTAAATCCTATTGGTATAACTAAATACTTAAATAATCCGTATTTCGTTTTGAAACTTATTTTCTATTCGTAATTTTTTAATCCTAATTAGGTTATATTTATTTTTAAGATCGAATATTATAAATTATTTGATTCCGTAAAATCGGTTTTTTATTTCCGTAATTAGGGTAATAATATTTGATTTGTAATAATAACATTATTTAATTATCGATAATTAACTACAAATAATAATTTCCTATTCTTTTTAAGTACGAAAAATATAAAATATCTTGTTAAAAATTTCGAAGGTCGAATTTATCCTTTTTATAACCGATTTTCTAGATATTTCTTAAAAATACGTAATTCGTTTTCGTTAAAATTATAAATAAAGTAAAACTTTATCCAAAATGTTTCTCTAAAAATTATTTCATAATTTTATTTACTATATTTTAATAATTTCGTATCGAGTTCCTTTTTAAAAAGTTACTTATATTTGTAATATTATAATAATATATTAATTAGATTTTTTAATTACTAAAGCTGTTAGTCTTATTATTTTAAATCATTATTTAATTATTTTAATTTCGTTTTAATAATAATAACAATACGTCGTATTTTTCTTTAATACCTGTTTTGTTTTCTTATATTTTATTCCTTTAGGTAATAAAATATTTATCGTATTTTTATACCTGTATTCGTTATCATTATCGATCGAATATTAAGATCTCGATTCTTTTTTCTTTTATTTACTAATATGATATAAAATAAACTTTACTTGGTTAATTTTTCCATTAATTAAAATTCCGTATTAACGTATCCATAATAATCCTAAGATTATATCGTAATTCCCGAATAAAACGATATCGAAATTAATTATCTAATATTATTTTTAAATAAAAATCTCGAAATAATTAATTTTACGTAAAATCTTTCCGTTATCATAAACAAATTCCTAACTTTCGGCATTCGTTATTATATAAGGTTTTAACTTATATCTTTATAACAATCTAAACTTATTAATTATATTTGGTACAATATAATTTCCGTCTAAAGTTCCCTAATCCACCATTATAATATACCGGTACGTTTCGATTCGTATATCCAAAGTAATAAGGTCGTTAACGTCTTTTATTATCGCGTTTAAAACCTTTTTTGGAAATTTCCTTTAATTCCGCTAAATTTCGTCATTCTGCAACTTTTTTATAAATAACCTTTTTTTTTAACTTTTGTTCAAATTTATCGAACCTTACTTTTATTTTTTCGTTTAGCGCATCAAGCTATTATATTTATCGTTATTGCCGACGTATTGTTCCTTCGAGCCGTATTAACTATTCCTAATTTTCTTACAATTCCTTTTTCTATTAGGTAAATTATTTTTTTTATATTTATAATTATATCCTATTATACGTTATTTCGATTATTATTCCAGAAATCTCTTATAAATCAACGTATTTTTTTTAATAATTTTTCTTTTTTAAGGATCCGTAATAAATACTAACTTAAAATAAAAGTTCGTAATAATTCGTTAACAATATTTTTTTACCATACGTTAAATTAATTTTTTTTCGTTTAGTAATTATATTATCCATAATAACAAAAAGGGTTTTCCTGCGGGCATTACTTTCCTTCAGGCTAACTCTTTATTTCGGCCAATTATTAGATATTTCTTAAGGTTATAATTCGAAATTATCGATATTATTATTTATCGTTTTTATTATGCCCGGTACGGTTTAAAAAATCGAATCCCTTATAATACATCCGGGTAATTTATTTATAAATATATTATTTTTATTCTTCATAATCGGAATATTCTCGTCGTCGATAATATATGGTATACATTTTACCATATCGATCGGATATTCCGGGACAAAGTTTTTTTATTTAATCCCGGTACTTATATAGCTATCCTTATAACGTTTTTTATTATACCCGTAATACTTGTTAAATTAACTTTCTGGCTTTTCGCATCTTTCGTCGAATCTTTTATTATAATAATCTCTATTAAACTTTTTGCCTAAAGCCTAATACGTATTTAGCTTAAATCATATTAATAATTTTATTATTATTTTTTAAATTATTTCTAAGTTATTCCTTCAGTATAAAGGTTTAATTATTTTATCGTAACTTTTTAGACTTTTTGCATTTATAAGCCTTATATCCCATTTTGCCATAATTAAAGCATTTAATCTAACTCCAATCTTATCTATGGGTAACGCCGAATTCCATAAATCCTGGCGCCGTTCCGTAAAAAATAAAAGGTGCATTTTTTTTCTCTAATTGGACTTATATTCCGAACGTAAAGCATATTATTCTTTTGTATTATTTTTCAAACTATTAATTATTAATTTTAATTACCTTTATAATATAGCGGTCCAAAGCAATTAATTGCTTAATCCGAATAATCTTATTTTTTATATCATCCTTTAACTCTTTATAAAATATGTTAATAAAAATATTGGCTTTATCGTTTCCCCATCCGGCCTTAATCGGAAAACTTTTAAAAATTACGGCATACTTAAACGCAATTTTTTTTATCGGAATTACAAAAATTATTAAACCGTAAATTATTTTTTATCCGGATTACCGAAATTATCGCGTACTTTATTTTCGAAATTAGTATAAAATAAAAATTTTTGATTAATAAAATCTTCCTTATCCAACTTTTTTATTTTCAAAAAGTTTTTTATAATGGGTTTAAATTAATTAATCGCATTTTTTATTAAGCATACTTTTATTGCTAGGACTATATCCGCTGGATTATTAAAATTTAAAAAGTAAAGATAAATTCGTATTTAAATTAAAAAAGTCTAAGGATTACCTTTTATATCGTAAAGCTCCAGCTTTTTAAGTTTTATACGGGCGAAAAAAAATTAAGTAAATAACGTAACCTTAATTTGTTTAATTTTTTTTCCAATTTCCGAATTCGAACCTAAAATTATTAAATAAAGGTTTTTTAAACGTTAATAAATATTTTAATAGTATTAAATATTATTTAAAGTTTAACGGTATTATTAAATAAAAATTTATAACATATAACGAATTATAAATTTTAACTAATTATTAAACCTTAAATCGATAAATTTATATTAATAGAAATATCGTAAAAATTTAAATAATAAATATAATAACATATTATATTTCTTAATACCGAAAATACTTTATTATAAATAATTAATATTAATAAGTATTACAAATTAAAATTATTTAATTATAAAATTAAGGAACGTATATATCCTTATTCCGTTAGCTAGATTACCACCAGTGAATTGGTGATCCGGCTCATTGGCTTACCACTAGTAAGTTGGTAATCCGGCTCACTGGCTCACCACCAGTGAGTTGGTAATCTATCACGTGACCTGATCCACATAGTTTTCTTGGCCTTCTCTGTTACGACCGTTCCTGGAGGCCGTGGCTTGTCAGGTCGTAACAAATTGGAAAAACAAAAACGTCGGGAATAAAAATAATTGGAAGCTGCCGTTACGGCTATTATGTTAATATATGTCGCGGCCGGTTGGCCCGATATTCCGGTTATTAATTGGTTAATTATTAATTAGGACGCGCCCGTTGTTGCCGGTAAAATTTTTCAATAGGCGCTAAATGCCAATAAGGTTCTTAGCAGGTTCCTAGGTGTTTTCGGAATCCGGGTATTTTTTCTATTTAATTAAATACTAAGTAAATCCGTTTTGTTTTTGTATATCGAAAATTTTTCCATTTCGTATACTTATTTGTTTTTCATTTCCATATCGTTTTGTGCCGTATATATTTTGATTGTCTTTGCTGTTAATTCGAATAAAGAAATATAAAAAATTAGGTAAAGTTTAACTTTTGGCGGAAGTTTTAATTAATAATTATTTTCTAAGATTTTCTTGGCGATTTTGTATGGACCGATATATTTAAAATCGAGCTTTTTGCTGGGTTTTTTTGTTTAAATATTTTTTATAACAAAGAAAAATATTTCCCTTTTTTCGAAACTTAATTTTTTTAACCTTTTCTGATTACAATATTTGCTTATTTAATTCCGTACAAATTATAATTCTATTTTTATTTTTTAATATAATTATTATAATTATTTTAATATAAAAATTATTTTAACATTAATTAAACTATTATTGCGTATTTTTTTATAAACTTTTAAAATAAAAACAAAATTTATATTTATAAATATTATCTTAATAATTTCTTAATAACTAATATTATAAACTAACTATACGTTTAATAATATCTTAACCTAATTATCTTATTTGTAATTAATATAATATTATAAGTAAGTTTTTAAAATTTAATTTATTTATTTTGTTTATTTATCGGTTTAAGGTTTAAATACGTTAAATAATTTGTAATTTAGGCCGATTTATGCTATAAAACCTTGCCAAAACTTAAATGCGAAAATTGATCTTTTATTTGATATAATTTTCATTAATAATTTATATATATTAAAAATATATTTCAAAAAAATATATATTAGTTGTTTTGCGTTTATATCTTTATAATATGGTAAAAATTAAAAGAATTTCGTAAATCGATCGACGACTACGAAAATATTATCGTAATATATTCCCGTAATTGGATTTTTTAATATAAGAAGTTTAGTAACGAAATCGAATATAATTAAATATTATGGTCGTTTTGCAACTGATAATAACTGTAATTCTCCGTATAACTCAGGTCGTTAAATTTTTGTTTTGGCGTAAATATCATATTGCCGTATAATTCTTTATATTATTAAATTTATTTTAAAAAAAGAATATATGCATTAAAATCGTTTTAAGGTTTTGTAAATCCCTAGATATCCATATAATTAATATTCGTATATTTTTCGTACTAAATTTTTCAGATATTTCTTTAGAATTTATAATTTGTTCGTTTTTGGGTTTTTTAGGAAATTATTATTATATTATTAAATTTTCTGATATATATTTAAAGGTATTACCCGAATTATTGTAATTTGCTATAAGCATAAATAATTTTCTATAATAATATCAAAGATTATATAACTAATTTTAACTAATTTCTTTTTAAGGTTTAATTATTTGCTTAAAGTATTTATTTTGCCGTTTTTTAACCTTTTTTGTAAATAATAACGAAATTAAAATTCGTTAATTTTTTTACGTATCGAAATTATTGTTCTGTAAATTCTTTAATCGTAATAAATCGGGTAAGATTTTAATAATCCGTATAAACCTTAACCTAATATAAGTTTTCTTTTAAGAAATACTTAAACTTTCGAAATTCCATAATAAGAGCTATAAATTTCTTATTTGGAATGCCGTAATTAAACATAATTCTTTTTAATTTATACGAAACAAATATAATAAAATATAATTTACTTTAATTATTTCGTTATCCGATTATTACATTAAATACGTAATCCGAAATATCGGTTTTTAATTTAACGGGATAATTTAAATCGTACATAATTAATACTAATTTGCTAATAATTATATTTTTAATATTCTGAAATATTTTTTCCGTATCTGGCGTTTATTTGAACTTTTTTTTCTTCGTAAAATTCGTTAAGGGTATAACGATTTTACTAGAATTTCGAATAAACTTTCTGTAGTAATTAGCAAATTTAAGAAATACCTGTATTTTCTTGACCGTCGTTAACGTCTATTATTTTATGATTGCAGCGATTTTCTTAAGATTTATTTTAATATGTCCTAAAGTAATAATATATCCCAGATATTTTATTTCTTATTTATGAAATTAACTTTTTTTGCATTAATAAATAATTTTACGTTTTGTAAAACTTAAAACACTTTATAAATATATCCTGTATATATTTTTTTTATTTTCGAAAAAATAAGAATGTCGTCGAAATAACAAAGAACGAAAATATCGAGATATTTTTATAATATATAGTTTATTATTTGCTAAAAGGTT
Source organism: Monosporascus cannonballus (assembly GCA_004154925.1). NCBI lineage: Eukaryota > Fungi > Ascomycota > Sordariomycetes > Xylariales > Monosporascus > Monosporascus cannonballus. Next base: position 133,249 of record QJNS01000137.1, on the reverse strand, counting down.
ATTAGTACGTTCGTAAATCCTATTAATGTAACCAAATATTTAAACAGTCCGTATTTTATTTTAAAAATAATTTTTTATTCGTATTTTATTTTAATTTTAATAAGGTTATATCTATTTTTAAAATCAAATATTATAAACCACTTAGTTCCGTAAAATCGGTTTTTCATTTCCGTAATTAAAGGTAATAATATTCGATTTTTAACAATAATATTATTTAATTATTAATAATTAATTATAAGTCGTAATTTTCCGTTTTTTTCTAATCTGAAAAATATAAGATATCTTGCTAGTAACTTTAAAAGTTAAATCTATCCTTTTTATAGCCGATCTTTTAGGTATATTTTAAAAATACGTAATTTATTTTTATTAAGGTTATAAATAAAATAAAACTATGTCGAAAATCCTTTTTTAAAAATTATTTCGTAATTTTATTTATCATATCTTGGTAATTTTATATCAAGCTTTTTCTTAAAAAAATACTTATATTTCTGCTATTATGGTAATATATTAATCAGATTTTTTAATTTTTAGGTCTATTATTTTTATTATTTTAAATCGTTATTTAATTACTTTAATTTCGCTTTAATAATAATAATAATAATACGTCGTATTTTTCTTTAATGCCCGTTTTTTTTTTCTTATATTTTGTCTTTTTAGGTAATAAGGTTTTTATAATATCTTTATGCTTATATTTATCGCCATTTTCGATCGAATATTAAGATCTTAATTTTTTTTCTTTCGTTTATTAATAAAAAATAAAACGAACTTTATTTAACTAATTTTATTATTAATTAAAACTCCGTATTAGCGTATTCATAGTAATCCTAAGATCATATTGTAATTCTCGAATAGAACGATATCGAAATTAACTATTTAATATCGTTTTTGGACAAAAATTCTAAAGTAATTAATTTCGCGTATGATTTTTCCGTTATCGTAAACGAATTCTTAACCTTCGATATTTGTCGTTATATAAGGTTTTAATTTATATCTTTATAGCAGTTTAAACTTATTAATTATATCCGATATAATATAATTCCTACCCAGAGCTTCGTAATTTATTATTACGGTATACCAATACGTTTCGATTCGTATATCCAAAATAATAAGGTTATTAACGTTTTTTATCGTTACGTTTAAAACCTTTTTAAAGAATTCTTTTTAATTCCTCTGGGTTTTGTTATTTTGCGGCTTTTTTATAAGTAACTTTTTTTTTAATTCTTATTCGAATTTGTCGAACTTTTTCTGTATTTTTTCGTTTAGCGCATTAAGCTGTTATATTTACCGTTATTGCCAGCGTACTGTTCCTTCGAGCTATATTAGCTGTTCTTGGTTTTGCTATAGTTCCTTTTTTTATTAAATAAATTGTTTTTTTATATTTACCATTCCGTCCTATTATACGTTATTCTAATTATCGTTTTAAAGATTTTTTATAAACTAACGTATTTCTTTCTTAATAACCTTTTTTGGGGGGGATCCGCAGTAAATGTTAATTAAAAATAAAAATCCGTAATAACTTTTTGATTATGCTTTTTTACTGTGCATTAAATTAACTCTTTTTCCGTTTGGTGGTTGCATTATTCATAATAACAAAAGGGGTTTTCCTATAAGTATTACTTTCTTTCGGGCCAGTTTTTTATTTTAGCCAGTTATTGGATATTTTCTAGGGTTATAGTTCGAAAATATCAATACCATTAGTTATCGTTCTTATTATTTCCGGTACGGTTTAGAAAATTAAATCCCTTATAATATATACGGATAATTCGTTCGTAAATATGCTATTTTTATTTTTCGTAATCGGGATATTCCCGTCGTCGACAATATATAGCGTACATTTTGCCATATCGATTAGGAATTCCGGGACAAATTTTTTTTGGTTTAATTCTAATATTTGCGTAATTATCCTTATAATACTTTTTATTATGTTCGCAATATTTATTAAGCCAGCTTTCTAGTTTTTCGCATTTTTCGTCAAATTTCTTATCGTAATGGTTTTTATTATATTTTTTATCGTAAACCTGATACATATTTGGCTTAAATTATGTTAATAATTTTACTATCGTTTTCTTAGTTATTTCTGGATTATCCTTCCGGTATAGAGATTCAGTTAAACCTATCGTAATTTCTTGGGCTTCCTATATTTATAAGCTTTATGTTCCATTTTGCTATAATTAAAGCATTTAATTTGGCTTTAATTTTATTTGTAGGTAACGCCAAGTTCCATAAGTCTTGGCGCCGTTCCGTAAGAAGTAAAAAATGCGTTTTATTTTTTTCCTTAATTGGACTTATTATATCCTAAATGTAAAGCGTATTATCTTTTTTTTTATCGTTGTTCAAATTATCGATTGTTAATTTTAATTATTTTTATAATATACCGGTTTAAAATAATTAATTACTTAATTTAAATAATCTTGTTTTTTATATTATTTTTTACCCTTTTATAAAATATATCGATAAAAACGTTAACCTCGTTATTTTTTTATCCCGCCTTAATTATAAAACTTTTAAAAATTACGGTATACTTAAATATAAATCTTTTTTATCGGAATTACAAAAGTTATTAACCCGTAAATTATTTTTTATCCGGATTGCCGAAATTATTATATACTTTATTTTCGAAATTAATATAAAATAAAAAAATCTGATTAATAAAGTTTTCCTTATTTAATTCTTTTATTTCTAGGAAATTTCTCATAATGGGCTTAAATTAATTAACCGTATTTTTCGTTAAATATGCTCCCATTATTAAGATCTAATCTGGTGGATTATTAAGGTTTAAGAAACGAAAATAAATTCGTACTTAAATTAAAAAAGTTTGAAAATTGCCCTTTTTATTATAAGGCTCCGGCTTTTTAAGTTTTATGCAAACGAAAAAGGTTTAGGCAAATAACATAACCTTAATTTGTCGAATTTTTTTTCTAATTCCCGAATTCGAGCTTAAAGCTGTTAAATAAAGGTTTTCTAAACGTTAATCGATATTTTGATAATGTTAAATATTATTTAAAATTTAACGGTATTATTAAATAAAAACCTACAACATATAACAAACTTTACAGTTTAACCAATTATTAAACCTTAAGTCGACGAGTTTATATTAACAGAAGTATCGTGGGAATTTAAGCAATAAATATAGTAATGTATTACGTCTCGTAATACTAAAAGTGCTTTAAGTAACGAATTAATATTGTAAACTGGTACTATTTAAATTATGGAAATAATAAGCGTATATATTCTTTTCCTTTTTGGCTTAATTACTTATAATTATACGACTGGTAATAATCATAATCGCTTACGATCATCTTTAATTACTACTGATTACTAGCTTGGCAGTGATTACCGTTACGTAACTTATGGTGGTCCGTATAATTTTTGTTTGGCCGTTTCTTGAGGCCGAAGCTTGTTGGGTCATAACATTAAGCGTAAACCTTAAGTGCGAATAAAAGGCTTTGCGAACCCTCGCCAATTTTAGAGCTGGTTTGCCCGGCTGCTTCGGACGGCAAAGACCCTCTAAAACTCGGACAAGAATTTACCTCAGCTAGCTCAGGCCTCGCTCGCTTGTAACTTATGTACTACTTTTTTTTAGCCAATTAAAATGCGTATCCCCGTAACAAACGAGTAAGGTCTAAGTTGGAATTGTGCGAAAAAAAGGTCCGTTTTCCGTATCACCACCAAAATCACTACCTTTTTTCTAATTTCTTTTAAAAAATAAATTTTAAATAAGAAAAAATTCGTTAATAACCCAAATAAAAGCCGATAAGTTTAATACTTTGTATACGCTTCGAATATAAGCTAATATATCTATAAGAGTTTTTTTAATTTTTTCGGATTAAAATTAAAGCCGATATAACTAAATTTAATTCTGGGAAATGGGCGACCGGAACGCCTTCATGGCCGCGACAGCACAACTACCGGTCGCATTATCGTACACCGGGCGTCCTAAGTATACTTTATATGGGAAAAGCCCGTATCTCAATTTTTTCGGCCGTACGGGGCTATGGTTATTATGTCGCAACCATAAAAAAGTTCCGGATTTGATTAACCGGAACGCCTTTATGGCTACGACGTAACAACCATAACCCGTACGGGCAAAAACATAGCTAAACGGGCTTTTCCCATATTGAATTACCCTTGGAAGGCCTATGGCGAAATATTATATACAGTAATTATGCTATCGCAGCCATAAGGACGTTCCGGATAAAAGGACTGCAAAAAACGGAAATTTTATCTTTAATTTTTAATATCTTTATTAATTTAGCCCCGATTAGAAAATTTGATATTTAATTAAATAACTTTTTTAAAACTGTATATAATATTATTTTTTATTATTTTTTAATAAATTTTATTATTATTATATTTACGAATTTCTAAAGTAAATTTTTAAAATTTTATATAGGATTACGAAAAACGGAGCCAAAAAATCACAATTTGCTATTAGGCATTATTTTGGAGGTTTGGTTTTTTTGTGGGTCCTTTTTGTGGGTCGGTACCTAAGGTACAAAGCTCTAGCCACAGCTGCGCCGCAGGCGCAGCCACAACCTCCAAAATAGGGCCTGATTTTAGTGAGGTAAACAAGAATGGACGTAGATGGAAGCGGGACAAGACTTACCTCAGCTAGCTCAGGCCTCCCTGGCTCGTTTTCCCAATTTCTTCAAAGTCACTCAAATACCGCTCTACAACGCTAAATATTAACCAATCAAATCCCAAATCCTTGTAACGAACCAGCGAGGCCTGAGTTATAATTACGTAAAAACGGTTTCGTTTGGTATATTTATTTTTTTTAAAAAACAAAAATCCGTAATAACTTAATAATAATACGTTTTTATAATTATATATATATATATATATGATTACCTTAATTATGGCTTATTATTAATATTACGATAATTCTAATTAGGACTTATTTGTTATTCTTAAACCTTAATGCGTATAATAATTACAGCCTAAACTTATTACGTTATTATCCCCTTTTTTAAAATACGATAAATCCGAATTCTTTTAGTTTTACCGGGCTACGCCCTTAGAATAAAACATACGTACGTATACCTTAAATTTCTGGTATTAATATAAAGAAATTAATATAACATTTAAAAATTTTATTCGTAATTAGGTTTTTTATAATAATTTAGGCCGAATTATTAATTTAACCGTTTGGATTAATCGATTAATTAATATCTTAAAAAAATATGCGAAAAATTATTAATATATAAAAATTAATAAGAATTTTTAATTTTGGCTAATTAGGATCCCGTTATATGCAGATATTATAATATATTATACGGAAAACTTATAGCTTTTATAAAAAAAGTTTGGATTCCGTCGCCCGCTAAAAAAGGTATTATTCGAAATTAAAGTAATCCATATTATTTTGGACAAAAATTAATATTTTGTAAAAATATTTATCTTTAATTAATTTAAGCTTTTTAACCAGATAATTATATACCTTAGGAAAAAGTGGCAATCGTATAATACGAACCGAAAAACAAAATGGTCCCGTAATAATAACGATTTAAATATTTTCATATATTCTTTTTTTATAATTTTAATTATTATAGTTAAAATAATTTCCAAAATTAACGGCAGTTATTTGCCTTATTTATTAAGCAGGTTTTTATTATTTTCGGATTTATTGCGGAATAATATCGATATATTAAAAAAGCTGGATATTTACGAAAACTATTATATGTTAAATAAAAATATAATTCGGTTAAAAAAAATTAAAGTAACCGTATTAATTCTTTTATAATTTTATAATTTTAATTAAAATAAGTTACGTTTTATAATTAAATATAATAAAGCAATATTATATTTTGATACGAAAACTTTAATATTTAAAACCATATTTATAATATAACGTTTCAATATAATACCGTTATACGGAATATTATTACCGCCTTTACCTGTTATTATAACCGTATTTTTAAAAAAATTAAAGTAATTTATATTCCGGCTTAATTAATATTATAAAATAAAATAATTTTATAAAATATTATAATAATATCTGGTACAGTTTAGTACTTTTTATTAATTCGTAATTAATATTATCCGGATTTTATTCCTTATTTTTATTAATACGTTTTATAAATACAATAAATAAAATTTTTCCGGTTTTCCTAAATTAAAGCGTATTTTATATAATAAGCGCCGTTCGATTTCGTTAAATATAATTAACGAAAATAAAGGTATTATCGACGGTATTTATGGCGTTTATCAAAAGTTTTTCTAAAAAATATGTAAATTCAAAAAAAAAGATTTTTATCGGTTTTCGGAACATTTTTATCTTATTTATAAAAATTAGAAAATAATTAGTTATATTCGGAAAATATAGGCCAATTAAACCGAAATAACCGATTTATACGATAAAAAACGATAATTTCTTTTTGTTTTTACTTTATTCCATATATAAATAGATTTCTTATTTATATTTGTACGTACTTATTAACCCGATAATATAGCCGGAACGTATAAAATATAAGCAATTTTGAAAATAAATCGTTAATTTTTAAATAAAATAATGCAATTATATTAAAAATTGCCAAAATTTTACTTTTTCGAACCCTTTATTTTTTATATATATAATATTTATATATTTACGTTATTTTTGCAAAAATTACGTATCCGATACGAAATATTTCGATTAAAAACTTTTTTTAAAAGCCGAATTTACCGAATTTATAAAATATATATATTTTCGGTTAATTAGTACCGAATTTAAATCTATTATGCATAATGTGGTTTTTAAATATTTTAGTTATACCGGATAAATAAAAAAAAGTATTACGGGGTTTTAATTAAAATACGTTAATAAATAAGGGTTTTTTAACGAAAATTTCTGTTATTATGTATTAATAATATATTATCTAGTAACATAAATAATTTAGCAAATAATTAGTAAATATTTTATTTTTTTAATTTGGAAATATGATTTATTTATATTGCTTTTTAAGCGGTGCAATTTTAATTAAAACGTACTAAATAAGGCCTTTTTATCGGATAATTACGAAACTAAAAATATTTTTAATATAACTGATATTTTATGGGGCGATAATTTTTTAACCTTATTAAAGATAATAATTAATTATTAATCGATATCGTTTTTATCGATAAAAAATTTCGAAATTATTATTATTTCCTTTAAAAAACCCAAGTTTATTTATACTTTTCGTATATTATATAATATAATAACGTTATTTATATGAGGCGGCTAATATTAATATTATTATTTTTTTATAAGGCCGGTTAATTTAATTATTGTAAAAAGATATTTTATTTCGATTAGATATTACGTTTTGTAATATTAAATTAAATACTTATTAATTCGATCTTAATATCAAATTTAGTTCCGATAAAATTTAAGGAAAAAATATAAAAAGTACTTAATCGAAAAGGCGAATATTATAATTTGTAACTTATTAGCAAATTCCGTTAATCGAAAAATAATACATATAATATTAATATTATTTTTTTTCCGAAATTCATTTTTAGTTAAGTACCGTATATCTCTGTAATATAAATTCCATACCCATTATGCTTTTTCGCGAAATAAATATTATATTATTCGGAATTTTTGTAACGAAATTTTCGAATACGCCCATTTTTTACTTCGGAATTTTTGGCTTATTAAGGAATATCCGTCTCGGATTAAAAAGGACGGCTGGAATGCCGAAAATATTCTGACTGCAGGCCGTAAAGTTATAAAAATTAAGTTTATTAATTTTAATAATACCGTACTTATTATTAACGACGTAAGTAAACTTAATTGACTAAATACGGCAAAAAACGAAAATTAACTTATAAATAGCTTTAATACAGTTATCCGAAAAACTTTTAATACCGAATTTACTAAGGATAATTTAATTCCGGACAACCGTAATATTTTGCATACGGAAAAAAATTATGATCCCATAATGCAAATTATCGATAATTTAATTAATAATCTTAATTAAGGCGGTCCGTTATTGTCCTCGTCGTCGTCGGATAAATAAAATAAAAATTTATTGGACGAAAACGAATTATTAATATAATTTTTTATTTTTTTATTATTTTATATTTTCCTATAAATAATATAATATTTATATTATAATTTTAATATTAATATAATTTTATTATGTACGTAATTTTAATTAATTATTTTCGAAATCGTTTTATATATCATTGTAATTATTTAATTATTATATTAATATAACTTATTTATTTTCAATAATAAAACCGCAAATAGGAAAATAATATTTTATAATACGGTACGTAATATAATTATTAACGAAATTAATATAAATAATTAAGTTTGTAATTTACGTAATTTTAATTAATTATATCTTATTTAAACGTTTTGTTTTTCGTAAAATTATATAAAAATATTATACTACTTATAATTAAATATAACGTATCATTTTGAATTAATTCGTATATCTTATTTATAATTAATTTATTAGCTAGCGTTTTTAAGTATTTTTTAAAAAAAATTTCCTTCGTTTTACTTTTTTTCGCGCGTTATTATAACTTATATATTAATAATTTCTTTTACGTTTTCGGGTTTCAAAATCTTATTTATCTTAAGCGTAATATTTACGTTTAAATCTTTTTAAAAAATTTTATTTAAACTATATAATAATACCAAATATTTAAGAATTACGTATAAACATTTTTTATTATGTTTTTATATATAATTTACATATTTATTATCCGTATAATTCCGTAAATTATAATATTTATAAAATAATTATATAATATATATTTTTTAGTTAAACGGCCCGGTTTATAAAATTATAAACCTTTTTTCGTATCGTTTATATAATACCCGATTTATATAACCTTTTTATTAAATTACGAAAACCGTAATTAAACGAAAATCCGTAATTAATTTAAAAATTTAATAATTTATAAAGCCGGCATAATCCGTTATAACGTAAATTTTGTTTTGCCGGTTATTATTATGGAAAATAATTTAAGCTATATTATTAATATTTAATGTTTATATAAATACCGTATTTTTCCGTAATAAAAAGTTTTATTTATAATATAAGCTTTTTATAATGCCACCGAATTTATAAATTTTTAATAATTGTAAAATTTTCTTAATTAATATGTATTTCCATTAATACCAAAACGTAAAATATTTATTTTTTTCCAATTTTCCGCCATATTAATATAATTTTATAACATATACCTAATATTTAAAATTGGTTACGTATAATATGTATTTTCCGTAAAAGATATTTTATATTTTGGGTTAATTAAATATTATTTGGTTAATACGAAAATGCTTTAATCGGAATTATATTATCGGTTTTGCCTTATTACAAATTATTTTAATACTAGTTCCGGTTATTTTTTGGTTAAAGATCTTATTATCCGTTTTTAAGGCTATTTTTCGAAAATAAATTATTTTTATTTTAATATCTGTTCCGGCTATTTTTTGGTCCGAAATCTTGTTATCCGTCCTTAAAATTATTTCTTAGGGGTAAATTATTTTTCGGAAATAAGTTGTTCCTCGGGAATATTATTAGCAAATTTAACTTTTTTAACCGGACGAATAAGGTTTTTTGGGTTTATTTGGAGTATATTATTAGGAGTTATAACAGATATTACATTTATTATATCGGCAAAAAATTTATTTATCTATTATAATATCGTAAAATATATAAAAATATGTATTATAATATGGATTTCGGGTATTAAGTAAAAAAGAATTAATTAATAATTATTATATTATAAATAACATAATATTATATATTAAGGTATAATAAGTATTTAGAATTATAAAAAATTATAATTAAGTATATAATATTAATTATATATTAAATAATTATAATAATTATATTTAATATATATTTAATCGAAATAATTTTATGAATTATATTAAGAAATTTATATATAATTATTAAATTTTTTGCTTATATGTTATTATTTCGTTATAAAAAAATAACGTTAATTCCTTTATTTATACTTAATAACTTATATAAATTTAATAATTTACATATTTATAATTATATAATCCTAAAGCTTATATATATTTTAATCTTAATTATATATATTATTTTGGGATATTTTTATAATTTATTAATTATCTGTAAATTTTATTTGTATATTATAAATTTTTATATATTTCTTATTAATATTAATAATATATTCGGTACTTATTTAATATACGAACTTTATTTTATTTATTATATTTTATATTTTTTATTTATATTTTTGGTTTTAATTAAAACGAACTTATATTAGTAAATTTATACTATTATTAAATTTCTTAATTATAATTATTTATTTATATATATTTAATATTATATAATTATTATAATAATATTACCGCCGTTTAATAAAATAAAATACGGTAATCGTATTCGAGAAATATATAGCGATTTAGTAAAAAATTAAAACGTATATAAAGATCGTAATAATATTAGGTTAATTTTCGATACAAATTATATTAATTACGGCGCCATTTTCCATATTTTATTTCTTATTATATATATCGTTTTTTTAAATTTTATTCTAATTTATAAAATAAGTTTTTTTTAAGTTAAACGATTATTTAACAAAATCTTAATACTATAAAATATTTATAAGGTAAATTTTATTATTATATACCAAAAAACGTAAATTATTTACCGTTATATATATATTAACGTATATTTTATTTACGATAATTTCGAAATAATATTTAAATAAATATTCCGAAACCTTAATTATATATATATAATTTATAAAAAATTAATAAGAAATATATTTATATATTTTAACAATATTCAAATTTCGTTTTTACTAAACCCCGAAAAAGTTATTAAATAATATATAATATTATTTATTTATTTTATATTAAAATATAATAATAAAATTATCGATATAAATAATACGAATTATTAAATAATAAATTTTTAAAACCGCGAAATAAACGTTTTTTATATTATAAATTAAACCGGCGCATATTTTTTAAAAAACCGTATAATTCGGGCCGTTAACCGTTGTTAGAAATTTATAATTTATAACGATTTACATAATATGGATAATATTAAAAATATGATAATTTTATGGTCCTAATTAGGAAATATATAAAATTGCGATATATCCTATAATATATATTAAATGGACGTTATTTTTATAATGTTAAACGAAAGAAAAATCCGTAATTATACGTAATTAGTTACCGAATAAATAACCTTATATAAAATTAAATTTTTAAATATTGCGGTATATTCGGTGTTAGTATTAAGGATTTTAGCGGTTACCCGGAATATCTAATTATTATTATATTTATATAGGATTTTGATATAAAGAAATTTTTAAAACCAGCCGGGAAAAAAATAAAGGAATGTTTAAAACTAGCCGGGGACTTAATTACGCCGATAAAGGGAAAATGCGGCGAGGGGAAAAAAATTAGATCCGGCTGTCGACTTTTACTAAAGGAACTAAAAAACCCCAATTGGACAAAAAATAATTACTAAAATTTTTAACAAAATAATAATAAAATATAAAGGCGGTTTCGAAAAATATTAATTAGGACCGTATGCCAATAAATACTAATTTGAATTATAAGAAAATAAGCTTATAAAATGTAATTAATAAGGATTTATTATAAATTTAAAATTTTAAACGTTTCGAATTAGTATTTAAAGAAAAATGGATATTAAAATAATTATGTTAATAATAAGAAAATGGCCTTTTTAATATTGGCGAAAAATTATCCATATTATTTATTTACTTATATAATTGATCCCTTACTCTAATTATTTAACCCGAATTAAGATATTTTAAACATTAAAAAAAATAAAAACATTTTAAAAACTAATACGATAAACTTAAAAAAAACCGGAAAATAAAATTTAAAAAAATTTAATTCGGCGTTATGGATTAAGGGCTATAAATTAAAAGGATAATTTGCTAATAGCCGCGATAAATTATAATTCGAATTACGTAATACAAAATTCCGTTAATTTTTTTAATTAAAAAAACTTACTATATATTTATTATAATATATAATTAGTCCGGATTAAAATAAATTAATATTCCGTAAAAAATTTAACAAATTAAAAATTAATAAAAATAATACATTTAATAAATAAATAATATATTAATAACTTTAATTAATATTATATAAATATTTATAATTATTACGTTTTACGACCGTAATATTACGTTAAAACCGAATACGTTTTTTGTTATCGGCCTTAATTAAAACCGGCAAAATTTCGTTTTTTATTTTTTAACCTAATATTACGATTAGTTTTTAATTTATTATTAATATTATTATTTAATAAATACCGTTTATTCCTAACGTACGATTCCTTAATTTTAAATTAGATTATTATTTCGACTGTTTTTTCCGATATATTATTTATAACGTCGGGCTGCGGATTATTACGTTTTGGTAACGCCGGCGATTCCGGTAACGATATAAAAGTAAACGAATTATACGAATATGGGTACGGTAATAAAGGCGGGGCTAAAAAGTTAAAAATATTTAAAAACGATAAATTTTGCGTTAACGTTATAACTAAAAGGAATAAAACAGGTTTTTAATTAGGATTACTTAATATATTACGAATTACGCATATAACTATAAACGTTATTATAACCGAAATTGCAATTTTAAGTCGTAAAAATATATAAATTATATGCCGATTTAATATTTAAATTATTAGGATTATTATTAAACCGTTAATTATTAATTTAAACTAAATAATTATATATAATATGTTTTAATTAAGACGGAACGCGATTTAAGGCGGCTTTATAATTTTTTCCGATATTTCTTAAATTTGTAATATAATAATAATCTGTAATTTATATGGATGGGTTTACGATATAGGGATATAACCCCGTTATTTTTAATTAAGCGAATTTCGTTACTTACGGAAAGTTACTTATATTTTTTATAAAATCGAAAATATAACTTTTTCATATATTATATATAACGTAAAAAATAAGCGGTTTTTTAACATATCTTAATATTGTTATTTATCGAAACCGGGGACCGCCTTAATTAATTCGATTATATTTTAAATTAAATATAAATCTTTAATTTTATTTAATTTATTCGGAAATTTATTAAATAAAAACTGTTTAAATTTAATAAAAATAAATATTTATTTTGCCCTTTTATCGCCAAATAAAAATAATTACGTAAAAAATAATTCGTTTACTTATTATTTATATTAGAACTTTATTATTTTTTAAATAACTGCTTTTATCGAATCAGCTTTTAATTATTTTTACGTAAATATTTTCAAATTTAAAAGTTCGAATATATAAAAAAAATTAAGCATATATATATTATAACAAAGTTTAATTAAAATTAAGTTATTACGGTTTTTTTTAATATAATAATTTTATCTTTTTTTAAATATATTAAAATCGTTTTACGTATATATTTGTTATTAAATAATGCATATTATTAAAACTTTATTTTTATCCGGTATTACAAATTAAAATTATTTTATTTTAAAAATTTACGGATAATATTTTGGCTGGCCAAAAATTAAAATTAAAATTCGATAATTATTTCGTTTTAATCGAAATTATTTGCGATAAATTACGTATTATTTTTTTTATTATCCGAATTTATTACGTTACTTTTTATTATAACCTTTATGTTTTATAGATAATACGGTTTTTGGCTTATTAAACTTAAATTATTTTTATTATTTTAATTTTTTTTAAATAAATAATTTAATTTTATATTTATTAAATATTTAATAAAATATAAATAATATAATTTATTTATAGCTAATTGTATTTAATTACTTATAATTTTAAATTATTTAATTAAATCGTTATTATAAATTCTTAATCAAAAAGTTTTATAATATATTTTATTATATTATTTAATTAATATCCGTAATATTTATATTTAATTTAAAAATAATAATAAATATAATAATACGGATAAAATTATCCGATAACTTTAAATTATTATATATATAAATTTAATTTTCGTAAAATATTTCGGAATTATAAAATTGAATAATTTTTTTTATAATTTTTAATAAATATCTTTAATTTATTATAATTTTAATTAAATAATTACAGATATTTATAATTTTTGCCTTATTATTAATATAAATAATAATTTTACTAATAAAATATAAATTATTAAATTAAATTAAAAAAATATTATTTAATAATTCGAATATATTAATTATTAAAAAATTTAAATATTTTTAATTTAAATATTAACTTTTAAATATATAAAATAATAATATTAATTTCGTAATAATTAATATTAAAATACCGGACCTTTACTTTATAATTATATTTAATTAAAATATTAATTTAACGAAAACTGTTATATTTCGTCATTTTTATAATATTATTAATAATTATTATATATATAAATTAATATATATAAATTAAAAAAATAAAACGCAAATTATAGATATTAATATATTTAAGTCGGAAAATTTTTTATTTTAATAATAAATATATTTCGTTAATAATAATTAAATTATATTATTATTTAAAAATAAAATATAATATAATAATTTAGAATTAATTTTTCGATATTTATTTAAAATTAAAAATAATATAGTTATATTATATAATAATTATATGGTTAAATATTTTTAAATTAAGTTTTTTCGTATCCATAAATATTAAAATAAAAATAAAATATAAAATTATTAATATAAAAATTTATTACTTTTTCGTTAACTTAAATAATAATACGATTTAAATAATAATTAAATTAATTATTAATAAAACAATTTAAATAATTAAAAATTTCTTAAAATTTATTTTAATAATAAAAAAAATATTATATTTTTCGAAAATTAAATTATATATTATATTGATTTATTTTTTTTATAAAATACGGCCTTTTTATTTAATATAACGCTTAATATAAGGTAAATAAATTAACGGCGCAAAATTTTTATAAGGTTATCGGCCGTATACATAATATTAGCATATAAGTTAATTATGTTTATATCGGCAAAAAACCAATAAAAATATCGGATAAAAATAAATATTTTATTTTAGAAAATTAAATGTTTAAAATTTTAAAATATTTATTTTAAACTTTTAAATATATTAACCGTATTTAATTAATTAAGAAAAAATATATTTCGGGATTTATTATAAATAATTTTACACCTTATATATTATTATTTTAATTTATAAAGTTATATTATTATTATATTAATTTAAAGGAAATAAAAAATTATAATATATATTAATTAGGATTTTAAATTATTTTTTGTTATAATAATTTTTATTTTATATTAATTAAAATTATTATTATATTAAAAAATAAAAATTTTAATTTTATATTAAATTATATAAGTTAAAATATTGGAAGTTTCGTAATTAATATATATTATTAAAATTAATATTAATAATTTTTGCAAATTTATATAAAAACGTATTAAACGGAACGAAAAAATCATAATTTGCTATCAAGCCTTATTTTGGAGGTTTTATTATTTTTGTGGGTATTATTCTTAAAGGAGTTTAGCTGATATATTGGACCCTTAACAGATACTTCTTGATCAAAAGCTATAACTATGGCTATGGCTGTTGCGCCGCAGGCGCAGCCACAACCTCCAAAATGGGGTCCTGATCAAGATGAGGTAAGACAAGACAGCTTGAGAGGGCGACGGGTTTAGTGAAGCCGAGGGATTAAGACAGCAATCTATCATTTTATCCAATTTTGTTTACACGTTCACGTCTTTTTTAAAAAGATTAAAATTATATATAATCATTTTTAAAAATTTATTACAAATAATAATAATAATAATAATTTTTTTAAAAAACAATTGAAAATTTTATAAGATATTATTTAAAACGAAATAAAAAAGATATAATTTATTATTAACTTTTATTTTAAATGTTTATTGTTTTTATAACTATTATTATAGAAAGTTTTTATCAAATAATATTTTAAACTATATATTTTAAAAGGCTCTAGTTATAATTACCTTGTAAGCGCAGTTATAATCGTTAAAATAAGGCTTAATATTAACGAAATAATTTATAAAAACGTTTTAAACTTAATTAATTTCAATATTCGTATTATTGCGATATAATCACTATAATCTATATAGCTAAAACTATTGATATACGAGTTTTTCCTATATTAAATACATTAAAAGTACTCGGCATATAATAATATAACTAGTAGTTATATTATTGAAACTTTAAAAATATTACTGTTATCTATTTTTTTTAATTTTAAATTTACCTGTTTCGGTTTTAATTTTAACTTTAAAAAAATAAAATACATATTCTTATACGCTTATTAACTTATAGATAACTCGTATATTAAGTATTACATTTACCGGATTTAATTTAGTTAAATTAAAAACCCTTTTCTTATATAAAACTTCAAATTTATTAAGTGAATAAAATAAAATAAAATAAAACTACCGATTTTAATAACGATACTTAAAACGAAACATTTATTTACACAACTATATTTCAGATTTCGTTAGTTCGTTACGGTGAATGCGATTTAATTAGTAAATTTTTAATGTGATACATTAATACATTTAAAATTTTGGAGAACGAACCGGTAAAGGTCCGAGCCAGCCAAGGTAACTATTTGGCAGGAAAGCCAGTCCATTCTGTAGCACCAGTGTGTTGCACCCACCGCGGTAGTGCACGATGCCGCATCCCAGGAAGACCGACTAAAGGGGCCCATTGGCCTCAGCAGGATGTGTTAATGCGGCAGGCGAGCATGGTCCAATAGCATCAAATATAACACTACGGGGAGCAGTCTATGACGCCGTGCCGCGTAATGACATGCTTAAGGATCAGATAGTAGGGCGAAGGGTTTCTGCCTCTGGAGATTCGTATGCATGCCGGTACTACTTAAACCGAAAACCCCTGAGATTTGGAGATGCCAGTGTGCTAGGGATATCGTCGAGGAATCACACCACTTCACGTACATAAGATCCACTGCGTCTGCGTGTAGTACTTTATGGGACAGATGTCGCTCGTTGCGTATACTTGTTTGGCTGTTAGACTTCAAGTCTTGCGATGTGTTCCAATGGAACTGGTGGTTATTGGTGTCCGCGCAGCTACCGTACGTGGTGGCCAATAAATTTGGTACTCAACATCTGCGTCCGTCCCCGCGCTGGCCGAATACCATGTTTGGCTCCATAATAGGCAATGGGGGTCCGGTCTCATGTGATCTCAGTGCTGGCAGCAAGTTATTGGACGCTGCTATAGGTATCCAACTATGCTGCAAGTCATCAGCGAGATATGGTGGAGACCAACTCCGGGTATAAGTCAGTTGGGGTTTGGTCACGGCCACCAGCGATACATATCACGAAGTGTACTTCCAAGAAACATCAAGTAGTTCATCGCCTTTCTCTGGTCGAAGTGTGGTCAACCATCACTCCCCTCGAGAATCCAGTCCAGCTTGCAGTCATGGCGGTCGACTGCGGATTCGACATGGTGCCTCACCTGTCCGGGAGTATAAAGGACAAAAAGAGATGGACCTGGTTTACCATGATTATCAAACAACGGTACGAGGATGACCGGGGAGTAGAGGTCACGAAGAACTACCTATGGTTCAGAGCTGGCGGGGAATATGCGAAGGTCCCCTTCGACGGCCACAAGTTCCGGCGCTTCAGCTCGAACCTCTCCGGCCGCAATTCTACGAAGGCAGAGCAACGGGCGGTCGAGGAGTATATGAAAACCATCTATAGGATTGCACACGACAATTTCGGTGACCGAGTCCGGCATTGGACCGGGGGAGATGATCAAGCGGGCCTTTATGACTGGCCGGAAGTGGACAAGTCGATCAGATCTTATGACGAGGTCAGTTATTTCCCTTGTCGGAGCTGCCGATAAGGCTCTCTAAGATAGAGACGTAGCAGCCCGACAGATCGAGGATCCCAGAGGCGATCACCCCCGCGGTGAGGGACGCCGAAATACTCAAGGGCAACGGCGCGCTCTTCGAGATTCGGAGCCAAGCCGGCAAGAAAAGGGGGCTGGTGGCGCGCTGCGACATCACGAAGGGGACGCGGATCCTGTGCGAGCAGCCCCTGCTCATCACACGGGACATGGGGCTGAAGATGTCGGGGGAGCGCGCCGTCGCAGCGGTGAGGCTCAAGACGCTCACGAAGCAGCAGCGGCGGCAGCTCCTGTCCCTGCACAGCGACAACTTCCCGGTCCGGTACCCGCTGTTCAGGGGCGGTACGTTCTACAAGACCTCCCACGCCGCCGTGCCCTGCGGCGGGCCCGGCCCCGGGAAGAACTCGCCGCCGCCGCTCGGCGCCGTCTACCCCACGATCGGCCTCATCAACCACCACTGCCTCCCGAACGCGCACGGCAACTGGAATGAGGAGAGGCAGCAGGGGACCGTGCACGCCACGCGGCCCATCAGGGCGGGCGAGGAGATCACCATCGCCTACGACGTCGTCGCCGTCGGGGGCGGCGGCCCGTCCAAGGCCCGGCGGAAGGCCCTGGGCGACGACTTCGGGTTCGCGTGCGGCTGCGGCCTCTGCTCGCTCCCGCCCTTCCAGCTGCGGGTCAGCGACGGCCGGCGCGCGCAGCTGCAGCGCCTGGGCGAGGCCGTCGGCGACCTAGCCCTCGCGCGGGACGACCCCGTCGCCGTCCTCGGGGACTGCCGCTCCTTCTTGGGCCTCCTGCACGAGGAGTACGGCGAGGACCCCGGCATACTGGCGGCGCGGGTCTACTTCGACGCCTTCCGGGTCTGCGCCTCGCACGGCGACCGCGCCCGGGCGAGCGTCTTCGCGGCGAGGGCGTACGAGGTCCGCATGGTGTGCGAGGGCGACGACAGTCCCGGGACGAAGAGGATGGAGTGTCTGATGCAGGATCCGGCCTCGTATGCCGCTTTCGGGACGCACTCCGATGGGAAGGAGACTCCGGGTCTTGTGCCTGTGGACTTAAGTTCCGACTTGTACGAAGATTGGCTGTGGCGCCAAAGGCAGTAGGCTTTGCGTTTTTGTGATGGATTATTTTTAGTGAGTACTGTATGGCGCACTGGCGAAAGGTGTCACGGGAACAGTCAACTCCATAGTCATACTTGATGCTATTATCCTCATTGGTCATAACGGTCATTCCTGGGGGGAGAAATCGGAATAAATGTAATTACAATCATAACACCACCTACTAACCCCCTACTCCAGAAACAGCGAATGCCCCCCTATGTACCATTACCACATAAATACACACATTCTTTCGTTCTAATAATCGCTACATGGAGCATCATTGTCGAATGCGACACAGATCATAAAATCAATCCTGAGCAGGAGAAATTACAATTCGAATCGCTTTATGAAGGTCACGAAGCAAAGGGTATAGCCTCTCAGAGCCCCGAGAGTATGCTCATATATCCGTCCGTCCGTCCGTTGTATCATCATTCATTGCCATGCATCCATCCATTTCTCATAGTCGTTCCTCGAAAGCCTCTCCAATCCCGATCATTTGCGCTCGTCATACGCGGTTCGACCAATGCCAGTGTAGGCAGCTTGCGCTGTTTCAGATGCTGAGCATGCTCAAGCCTGTTTGATCTTCTCGACCGATCCTCCAACGTCCTGACTCGGCCACGTACATGATGTCGTGTAAGCCCGCTCCCAAGTGCTTGGTCCGAGATGCTTCTGCCTTTGCAATATCCTCTTGCTCGACTGACCCTGCTACCACGTCTCAGCATCCAAACCATCGGCAGCGATGAAGCCTTTTGCAGGGGCCGACATAAACCACAAGGGAGTTGGAACGATCAACTACTGGCCTCTCTGGATCGCGCGAGCCGTCTTTGACGAGAAAGAAGACGCGCGAGCCAAGAGCTGTAGCTGAGCGTTCCACTCCATTGGGCAATTCATTCAGGCCGGGATACCATGCGTGTCTCATGCTTTTGTCATCGGACGACTCCAACCCTACCTTCCTCTAAACGCCTCCTTTTCCCCAACATTTCCACAGGGCTGTCCGAGTCCCTATCTTCGGAAAAGCTCGCATTAAAAACCTCCGTGAGGACTTCCCTTCTGCGCTTTGGGGAAGGAGTTTCCGGTGTCGGTGGCAGTTCATCCTCGTACGTCTCCATGTTGAGCGCATCGAAGTCACCAACGACCTCGCTGCCAAGGGCTTGACCCAGTCGCTCTTTAAGGCCAAGAACAGGCCATATCGGAACCTGCGCATAGCTGATTTGGATTTTGGTGTCGCCCCGTGGCGCTTTCTCCGGTTCGTGGAACATCCGCAGCAAGGCGGCGGGCACAATGCCCGTGTAAACAACGAAGGAATCGTCGTCCTCGGATGTCGACAAAACTCGAATCTTCAGATCTCTAGGATTGAAAGTTGCTCCGCTGGCGGTGGTTTCACTGTATGCAGCCTGTTGGGCAAGTGTGATCATCACAGCGAGGATATATTGATCCTCGTCCTGATTCTTGGGCATCAACATCTTCGAGCGCAGGGCCTGTAGACGGTGAACGGGGCCATTGTATATCCTGTTGGGCCCGGCCAGCACACGGAAGCAATTTCTCCGAACATGGTTGAGCTGACCGCGGCTAACGTATGCCAAGATCGGGGCATCACTTGTTGCCTGGGCAGATATTAGCGGAGATACTAGGGATGATCCGGGCTATATTAACTTACACTGCTGTTGTTGACGCTCATGGAGCCCACGAGGTGGCTACCAGATGGGATTGAACAGGTTGTTGCCGAGTCAAATGACCTTGAGCCCGAGTCCGGGTGCTTCCATATCGCTTGACAACGCACTGCCCTGATATAACAACGACCACCAAAACGAATACCGAGGTCTGCACACGTCTTTGCTCTTGACAAGTGTGAGGGGAATAACGCAGATAAGATGTCCCTCAAGGCGCGAGTCTTTGTCAGGAGCGGGCGATCCCGTTCGGTTGACATCAAGGTATGAAGATCGTTCGCTATGTTGACCACAGTTGGTGGAGTGCGCCTGGATCTGCGGGGAGAGGTTGTATGCGATGGGGTCGGTGTCTTCTGAGGCGGCAGCTGGATGAACCGGCAACCAAGTAGTTGTGCATGGAGGTCTGTCCAGCATATGGGCAGGAGAAAGAGTGAAGTATGGGCGTGGTCATGCAGTATGTCGTAGAGCGATCCTACTTCGGGCGCGATTTGCTTTCTATGCAGACTTGTCCGCGTGCGCGTGCGCTTTTTCTCCATAGTCGGGGTAGTTGGAGTAGGCGGCCTTGGATCTGACATGGCTTGCATGGTGGCGACGGGGGAGTTCTCCCAACGTTCCCTTGCGCTAGGATGATGTGCGTCAATCGGCCCTTTCGCAGGCTAAAATAGAATGAAGTCACGTTCGCAAACGAATTCAGGTTTTTGCCGCAATCTGATGACCAAAACGCGCTCGCCAATATGTTGTGGTAAAGGGCGTAGCGAACAGCTAGCTCTTGGAATGAAGTGGAGGAAAAGGATGAACGGGGGTGTTCGGGGTTGCGGATTTGAGCCTTTGAACCGCAGAGAAGTTAGGGACTCCTTTATTCCCTTATTCCAAGCAATCAGAGGAATGCCATGCCATATATGGATGGATATGAACAAATAATGATATGAGTCGCTCTTTGATATTTGCGATTCAAGGGCGGTCGGCGCTTAGAGTGAAACCCAGTAAGTACGAAGTACAGCAGGGATGCGTGTGATGTGATGTGATGGGAGACAGAAGGGGAGACGCGTTTCTTTTGAATTGGAGGGGCTGCTCTTTGTACCGTGCGGTCGCGGCTGCGGAACTGATTAAAAAAACAACAAAAACGTGGGCTGTTGGGTCCGGGACCCACTTGAGGGTCAGCGCCACGACACCACTATGTCGCGCTTTCCCGTGACCTCATGACTAGAGCCAAGAGCTTCCTTACTTGGTAAGCCTCCGCTGCTTCCTTTCCAACTAGCGTAGAGGTTAGGCTGCAGTGTGCCACACAGAGGGCGCCACACTGCCATGGTTCTAGCCACGTAACAGATTTAATATGTTCCACAAATCAGGACCTCTGGATTTTGGGGCGCCAAGACCCCCGATATGCTGCTGCTAGGTACTACGTACTGGGTGCTGGCAGTCTGCTGACTCAGAAGTCGGCTACTAAACCAATTGTAGGTTAAGCGTTTCTCACTTGAAAATGGACCGAAGTTATTCCGCATGACCTTGCCGGGAAACTTGTTTTTTTTGGGGGGGGAGGGGAGCACCCTGAGTGACGTCCCCTGCTTGCTTACAGCGCCGAACCACAGTGGTTGATGAGGCAGACGTCAGCTCAGCCTCAAGCCTCGTCAAGCCCCTCCAGCTCCAGCAAGCCTAACCTAAGTAAACTTGACTAGCAAGAAGAGCTTCCCCCTTCTGTCGACCACCCGAAGAGAAACATCGTCGTCGCATTGTTGGGCACCACCGACCGTCATCGGTGACCACTCGACAAGATGCCGGTATGTGAACCTCCAACCGCCTATTCCCAGCATTGCTGCCCAGCGTGGTTTCACCGCATCGAATCGAAAAAAGAGCTGCAAAACTAACACCGCCTCGCCCTCCCTCCACGCAGGCCTACAACTCGATGTTCAACGCCGACCCGAACGTGCCGCGGCTGATCGGCAATGTGCCGCTACTGCCGCTGCGGACGAAGACGCGCGGGCCCGCGTACACGCTGCCGGTGCCGGCAGACCTGCCCGCGAACGAGTCGCCCGACCCAGACTCGGAGTCGTACGACATCCTCGACGAGGTTCTGCTGCTGTTCCGCGCCAACACCTTCTTCCGCAACTTCGAGATCCAGGGCCCCCCTGCCCGCCTGCTCATCTACGGCATCCTCTTCGTCAGCGAGTGCCTCGGCCGCATCCGCCCCAACCACGGCGTCCGCGACGCCACCAAGGAGGTCCTCAACACCGCCCTCGACCTCAACTTCGCCATCCCCGGCGACCCGGGCTTCCCCCTGAACCAGGTCAGTCTATACCTGTTCGACCAGGCAGGCAGGCCCGAGAGCTGACGGTGACAACCACCCCCATGTAGATGTATGAACCCCCGAAAGACAGGCAGGAGGCAGAGCAGCTACGGCAATACCTGTCCCAGGTCCGGCAGGAACTGGCCAGCCGGTTACTAGCGAGAGTCTACGAGGAAGGCGGCGACGGAAAGCCAAGCAAGTGGTGGCTGAGTTTTACGAAGAGGAAGTTCATGGGCAAGTCACTATGAAGAGCATGGGAAACGGACCACGTCCCAAGTCTATTAGTAAAAGATCCCCGAAGAGATCTCGGGATCTAGTGCAAAGATAGAATACGCTCCGTTCAGGGGTATCTGATATGGTATCTGAAGTTTAGGCAGGGATAGAACCTATTGTAGCTAATCCTATCCCGCCTCTTGATGCTTAGCCCGTGACCAGCCGCCGTAAAACGCCTCTTGCGCAGTGATATGTCTGCCACCCCGTACGATTCTTTTCATCAAACGACTCACGACTCCACAGCCTTTCTCTTCCTCGGCCTCGTCTTGCCCCTGGCCTCGCCCTTACCCTCCGCGGGCTTGACCCTCCAGGCCGTGAAGACGTACCCCTCGGCACCGCCCTTGCTCGTCATCAGCGGGTGCGTGCGGCCGGGCAGGACCTGCCACCTGCGGACCCTGCTCGTCTGGATGGAGGCGCCCAGTAGTAGCGACGGGTTGAGGGGGAATTCGTCGGTGCCGGGCCAGCGCTCGAGCTCCTCAGCGGAGCGCCCCGCAGCTTCGGCTGGCGGGTCCGCGACCCAGGCGGCGCGGCGCGACACGCTGTAGCAGTCGGCGAGCGCCGTCAGGGGCTCGATGGCCTGCGAGTAGACGGCGACGGGCGCACCGCCCGCCAGCAGCGGCACCGTGTGCCGCAGCACCGAGATGGGGTCCATGGCGCTCGCCACCACGAGCCCCGAGAACCCGCCCCCGCGCGTCCCGTCCACCACGTGCCGGATCCTGGCCCACCGCCGCCGCTTCCGGTGGTACGTGCCGCGCCGATTCGCCTTCCACGACCGCAGCTCCTCGGGCGTCGCCTGCGGCGGCGCCGCCGAGTACGCGCTGTCGAGCTCCGGCTCCAGGAGCTGTAGCCACGAGAGCGTCATCAGGTGCCTCGCGAGCGGGTGGTCGAGCCCCTGGTTCGGGTTCGTGTGGTCGAAGTCGAAGTACCGCAGGTAACTGAGGTTGGGCTGCGAGTTGGCGTGGATGAGGGTGAGAGTGTTGGAGTGTGCGTATGGTACATGCATGTCGTCGTGTCTATGCTTGTCTCCTGCGTGCCGTTTCCTTGGGGGTTGAGTTGCTTTAACCACAGCTTGTTCGCCTTCTTGGATTTCCGTCTGTTCGGACGTGTCCTGTTCGGTTGCTAGTTGCGCGCCTTTGGTTGTGACGCTCGTGTTCGGCTCGACTTGACCAACGAGTTCTCCCTTCTTCATCTGCGGTGACGTTGGCCGTTGGTTCGCGGCTGCAGAGTCCCCGGCCTCGGCTGGGTAAAGCACTCCCATCCTCTCTGCCATGGCGGCTACCAGGAGGCCGCCTGTATCATCCACGACAAGCCATCGCCCTGGTGTCGGCTCCGATTCTGGCTTGCTCTCACCATCCGCGTCGGGTTCACCGTTCTCGCACCGGTCATTACCGCCAAAATGCACATTAGCCCAGCATCCCAGCAAGGCAATCATCTCCTCTCGCATCTCCAGGATCTTGGCAGGATCTTTTTCCTCCAGGAGCCAGTTGCCCAGCATCGGCACGTCCAGGGGCAGCACGCAGAACCTGCGAATGTATTTGCGCGTCTTTAGCAGCTTATACTTAGCGAGAGAATACTGCGTCTTTTGGTCCATGGCCGTGTGCGATAGCATGAGCTTCGCAATCAAATCCTTCCCCGCGTCCGTAGCGTCTCTCTTGAGCTGCTCGATCTCCTCCATGCTCAGGGTCTGGCGCGCCGAGACATCTAGCCGCGCACGGTCCGTCTTCGCGACCACCACGCCCGAGTCGGGGTCGACAAGAGAATATTCGACACCCGTGGGTGTTGCGGTCTCGCCATCGTCCTCGTCGGGGGCTGGAGTGGCGGTTCCTGGCGAGGTCGATGATGTCCCTGAGGATAGAATATCGTTATACAGCTCTGACGCCGGCACCACGCGCAAGCGATTGAAATTTTCGGTTTCCCTCTTGTCCTCGAGTTCGTATGTGAGATGGTACGGCCGTTGGATAATCAGATTGCTAGGAAACGATCCATATTTTCCTAATGATATTGTCCTGGAGAGGTTTTAGCCAATGCATGAGGGTCTACTTGAGGGAGTGACGAACGTATTAGGGACGACCTGAAGTATCTTTATATTCCCCGAAGGCAGCTTCAGGGCTACCCAGGCATTGGGTTGGACCAATAAGTGCATTCCGGCTCTGAACTTGGTAGTTGTGATGTGCAGAGCAGGAACGCTTGGATGGTTCTTGGATGGATTTTTTTTTTTTTGGGGGGGGGGACAAACGATGGAACCCCACTGTGTCTAGGCCCTGTAAGTATGCACCCCGCTAAAGCACCGCTGTGGATTACGGCAAACTGTAAATAGGGCATAGCGAGATCTATCTACGGTAGCGCTACGGAGTACAGTGGATGGTCATGGAGCTGCTTTGGTAACTCTCTTGTCTTTTGCTCTTTATTCTTTCTTTTTCAGATTCGGACGCCAGGTGTACTTGATGGCATCTGTCTCTGGAGAGTTTGGCCACAACGCCATTGGTAATCTCCTCTTTGCCCGGTCCCGACTCCTGAATGAAATCATTATATACATATTGGTAAATGTTAGTCCCAGCATCGTCGTCCCCAACCTTACCTCTGTCTACTCACTAAGGTTCTCCCGGAGCCTATTCATTCCGCTACAGGTGTCGTGGGATCTTCATATTCGGGAGTTTCTAAAGGAGCTATTTTCAAGGCCTATGGTGTAGCTGGGGCTGCCCGACCAATCAGCCAAATTCAAGTTGGATCTTGAAATCCCCTCACCTCCCATTCATTTCGTTTCCGATCACTCTGCAGGGCTGTTGTTACAAGCACCTGGCGTACTAGTTTCGTTCCACTTGGACTAGTAGAACTAATACGGACAACAACCTGTACTTCAGGGGCAAATTGTTACTATCTTAACTGCTTGAATGAATTTTTCTTCGCGGAAAGCAACCCGGTCATAGATTCCGGTGTGCATGTGTCGAATCATGCCCCTGTTATGACCAATGGCAGCCAGAGAAAACGAAACGATTCCCGGTCCGCAGAATCACTGCAATTCCTAGCTCTAGTTCCAGCTTCCTACAACGGCTGGGCTTGAACAAAACAGAGCAACCAGACCCAGTCAAACTGGGTTTCTATCTAATTACTGAGCCTCAGAGCAGACCACGAGCTACGATCGTCTTCGTTCATGGTCTGGGGGGCCATCCTATCAAGACTTGGTGTTTTCAGCGAAACCCAGAATATGTAAGGAAGGGGATCCCAAACAATCAATGCATTGTTCATACTCATAGACTCAATGCTAGTTCTAGCCACAAGAATGGCTCCCTTCCGAATCTGGACTAGACAGCGTCCGGATATGTACACATGGATATGCCGCGGACTTCGCAACGACACGGGAGTTGACAGTCACCATCATAGACTTCTCCAAAAGACTTAACCTCGAACTCCTCACCTTTCCTGCGATAGACTGCCCTATCATATTTGTCGCACATTCAATGGGCGGATTAGTGCTCAAAAAGGTTGGTATTTCACAATTGCTGCATTGTCGGCCGATATTGATAATGGGCTAGGCCTACATACTTGCTCTCCAAGATCCGAGGTATAAGAAGGTTGCTGAATGTATGGAGAATGGCGCTATAATATTCCTAGGAACACCACACCGTGGTTCGGATTCCGCTATCACTCTCCATCGACTATTATCGGCCACAGTCGGATCGAAGAGCTTCATCCAGGAACTCATGCGCAACTCCGGTACTCTGACCGCGATCAATGAGGACTTCAGGCACCACGCGAGACATCTAGATCTATGGTCGTTTCATGAAACACAGCCAACATCAATTGGACCAGGCAATTCAATGGTAAGTATGGTGCTCGTATTGAATGACTGCAGAAGAATACTGATGTTGATTACAGCTTCTTGTCGAGCGTAGTTCTGCTATTCTCGGATATGAGACTGAAGGTTCTACTCATATTGATGCTGATCACCATGGGATCTGCAAATACGCTTCCCCCGAGGATCCAGGCTACTGCTCAATAAAGAAACTCATTGTGTATATTCTTTCTAATATCCCCAAAGAACGTACGTAACCCCAAGCTCTTTGAAAGTGTCCTGTTTCCGAACTCATTTTAATAAGTGCCCACTCACCAGTGAAAGAAGAGGTCCGTCCACGCCGACCTAGTAGGTCAGTTAAACATCTATCGCAGATATTGGGACAAGTAGACGGTGCCCAAGAGGAACTACTTTTCTTCAGAGATTCCCGCATTGTTGAAAATGCCTGCGAATGGATCTACGAGAAAGATAATTTTCAATGGTGGCTTAGCGATTCTAATCAAAAGCAACTCCGTTATCTCTGGCTCAGAGGCAGACCGGCCATGGGGAAATCGGTGTTAGTAAGTGCAATTATTGGCAAGCTACACCATGACCAAAAGGTCCGCGCGTACTATTTCTTCCGCGTCTATAATTTACTTAGGTGTACAACGGGGCCCTTTCTGTTATCCATCGCTGCACAGATGGCAATCTACCTTCCGGCCATCTACGAGCGGCTCGCTGAGATTGACCAGGACCATATGAACATATATTCAATGTCGACGAGAATTCTCTGGCAGAGGGTCTTTATCGATACTCTCCTCGAACTCCCAATGGATCAGCCATGGTTCTTCGTCCTGGATGCTTTAGATGAGGCCGAGAAGCCAAATGAAGCTGTTGCATACTTTGGCAAAATCCAGGGCCGAACGCAGATCAGAATCCTCATGTCTTCACGACTGGGTATGGATCTCGACAGAGAGTTTTAGAAGTTAAGGTATGTACGCGAGTGTCTATGGTAATGTCAAAACACTCAGGGTCACTAATACGGTACCCCTCAGTCTGGCTAGATTGAGTTATGATGTATTCAGGCAAGAAACCATCCATTCAGAAGACACCAAGTACGATATGAGGGCATATATCAATCAACAGCTTGAAACACTCCCGTTTGATGTTGAAGATATGCAAGAGGTCATCTCAATGGTTGTAACAAAGTCCCAGGGCATTTTTCTCTGGGTAACGCTGGCTGTGGAAGAGATTTTGGCGACCGTCCATTCAATGACTGGAGTACAAGAAGCTCTAGAGTCAATGCCGTCCGAAATGAGCGACTTCTTCCAACAGATACTGGACAGTATGTCAACAAACCTAAGGCCGAGTAATAAGAAACTACCCAAAGCTATCCTGCAGTATGTTATTTGCGCAATACGGCCCTTAAGAACAACTGAGCTACAAGCTGCCCTCGAGCCGGAGTTTGGACACCTTCTAAGCTTAGAATACACGATCAACCAGGTTTGTCCTCACCTTCTCAAAGTCGAAGAGACCACTTTATTGGTTCAGCCCATTCACCCAACTGTTCGGGACTTCCTCCTGCAAGAACCCCCGTCGGGATTCGCGGTTGATAGCCGTATCGTGCACCAAAAACTAGCCAAGATCACCCTTAGTATCTGGGACGAGAACACCTTCACTGAGCCTATCAGCTTTAAAACTTCATTTTCTCGGAAGCATGAAGCGCTCACTCGGGTACACCCCCTTCTCCAGTACTCGGCACAGTCATGGTACGAGCATCTCCAGGACGCTGCGGTTGACAAAAATTTGGTCATCTGCGTGAAACACTTCCTTCGCACCAGGGTGCTCTCATGGATCGAGAGTGTAGGGCTACTTGGGAGTTTACACTCACTTACCCGGGCCGGCCAAGTCCTTGACGGACTCTCTCTCCGATGTCCACTCACTACTGTGGACAGGGACCTGTTTTCTGGCTGGGCTGTTGACCTCGTCCGGATAGTGCCTAAATTTGGCCGGAACATCACTAGACACCCCTTCTCAATCCACAAGCTGATCTCCCCTTTTGCCCATATCGCACCTGTATAGTATCCCAGTTCAGTTCAAATGGCGACATAGTCATTGTAGGATCAGCAATGAAGAAATGGGATGACTGCCTCGCCCACATCACAGTTGGACGCGATGGTGAATCCTGCAAGGCGCCTGTCTGTAGTGATGCCTATCTTGTCATTGCATTGTCGGACTTCAAAGGAGCATTTGTCGTATATCTTGCCAAAACATGCGAAGAAGTCCGACGTGTCAACCATGGGGAGAGGATCGGAGCCATGGACATGGACAGCACAGGTGAACAAGTAGTCACCGGCGGGTTGAAGTTCATAAGGATCTGGAACATCAAGACTGGAACGATGACTGCACAATTCGAGAACGACCAGGGAGCCCGTTGTCTCGCTCTTTCTTTCCAGTCAGACAATAAAAAGATCATTTTGGTAGCATCCGACAGCACGTTAAGCATATGGGACCTTAAGAAAATGGACAGAGAGCACGTACGATGGACACGGCCTTCTAGTAGAGGTCGATATCGGGACGCACGTTGGGGGGTATCAATTGATACTGAAGGAAATAAGGTCTCCCTATCATATAAGGGCTGGCCGATTGAAATATGGGACATCAATAAGCGAGAAATAAGTTCGACCATGCCCGGCGCGGAACCCACTTCTTGCTCAGTTTAATCCCACTAATAGCGACGTGTATGGGATTTGTGAGACCCTGACATCACACACAGAAGCATATAACTGAAGAAGAAGTGTATTAAAGGTTGCCTGACCTCTAGAAGGTCCTAGCTCGAAAGTGAAGGTAGCGAGCCCTCCTTTTATACACCTAAATACAGCTGTGGCTGAGAGGAAAAGGTACCAGGGGTGCATAAAGTAATCTCCGCTAGGGCTGACTGGCGTTGTTAGGTCTGACAGGATTGACGGGGAAGAAACTCTCTCGCGCTTCGTTCCAGAGACAGGCTTTCAGTTGGAGATTGATGCTCGGTCTCAAGTTTTGAGATGCAACCCGAATGGTACTTTGTTGGCCACCGGAAACGGCGAAGGATGCTTACAGGTCTTCACCTCCGATACGTTGGACCTCTTGTACAATCTCGACAAGTATGACGATTCCATCACGGATATAGCGTTCAGCCCAGACGGAAACCGACTGTACGACATTCGTTCGTCTGATTGCAACATATGGATTCCCCAAGTGCTTCTTGTCAACGCTCAGAAGGACGAGACGAGTAGCGAGGAGTCTGAGAGCTCTAGACCACCAATCTCTAGTATCCTTGAATCCAGCAACTCGCTTCAGAGCATTGGGTCTCTGGTATCTAACCCTACTGGAGAGTACGTGTGCTGTGGGAACAGCAGCGGTCGAGTTTGCATCTACTAGACGACATCAGGCAAGCGGCTGCAAACCCTATACAGGCATGCACCGACAGTCAATATTGAGTCACTCGTATGGTCGTCTGGTGGACTCACTATAGCGTCGGGGAACAACTCGGGCCGACTCATGGTTGTTTCCATGGAAATTGACATGGCGAATAGCTGGAAATGCTGGGTGAGGCTGGATTTCCGTCTGGACTTCCGGATTGACAGCTCCATCCGGCAACTACTCATGGACGACAAAGGACAGACACCTTTGGTGTCATCGGAGCGGACAACCAGCCTGTTCGCCCTAAGCGACGGGCTCAATCATTGGCGCCCGCCGGGTCCATTCCAAGAGGGAATCGCCCTGTTGGCTCACTCATCCAAAAGACCCGGGAACATCAATTCTGTTCACCTCTGAGTTTATCAAACTCTACAGCTGGGATGTCTTCAGGGAGCTGACGCGGCGTGGAGGCATCCCTCTAGTGCACGACTCTACCAACCACGGGAAGCAATGGAAGTTTGAGAATGAAAACATTCGAACCCAGGCCTATATCACCCACGACGGGCTACACGTCGTTTTGGCTATGCAGGTCGTTGGTGACAGGACAGCATCTACACAATGCGGCTTTTGGTTAGTATCTCACTTCAACACGAAGAGTGAAAGCATTGAAGGAGTCAGCAACCTCAACGATATCTACATTCACAGCATGGTCGGCGTTTTCAGAAATAGGGCAGTCTTCTTAGACAGAGAACTGTGGGTATGCACAAGGGCTGCGGACGAAACTGGCGGCGTTACCAGGCATTTTTATGTGCCCTCTGACTGGCTCAATACAAGCGAGAAGCGACCATCGGTCATAACTGCATTGGGTGAATTTATTTATGACAAGCATGGGGAGTTGATTATTGTTAAGAAAGGCATGAGGTGCAAGCAGGACTTTGGCGACCTGTCACCGACATCGTTCTAAATAAAATCGCCTAACAATACCAATTGCACCAGGTTCTGCATTCTAGGAATCTATAAGGTCACCTTGGAAGGATATGTATGTAAAAGCGTATACAGTAGGCTCAATCTAGAATGATGGAAGTCTCAAGGTGTGTCGCAGCATATAGAATTCGCTATATTAAAGCTATCGACCTCCTGCAACCGCTTGAGGGATATTCGGCTATATATAATGGTGAAGAATCGCATTATTAAGCAGACAATTTACCTATTAATCTTCTATTTCCATTATTCATCAATTGGTGAATAATGAAAAGGTATGGAAAGGTATGGAAAGATAGGGGACGTTTTTCCTAATCTTTGCCACTTCGAATAGGGGTAGCCCCACTTTTCTCGGGGCGAACCTCCGGATTCCTAGATGCATGAATACAGGAACCCATACATTGGACGCCTATCCAGCCATTTCCGGTAGCCGGCTTTTGTAGTTAAAGTTGTTTTCTTATATATATCTGAAGGTAATATTATCTTTGATCCGTATCTAGAAGTTTTAGAAGGTTAAGCAGATAAATACACAGTTTTAGAAACAAATACTTCAGTGTGTGATATCAAGGTCTTACATCTCTCATGAACTCGCCACGCCCACCAAGCTGCCGTACTTGAGAGAATTCAAAGTAGCTGAAAATTGGCCTTTCGCAGGTGAGACAGTGACTATCATAGCTGATGTCCGATCTTTGGAGCCTAAGAAATGTTCGCGTAAGACCATGGTCAATGGCGATGATCGGAAAGGGATCCTCGTTTGGTTGGTTGACCAGGCACGGATGACTTCCTTCAGAGCGAGCAAGTCAGCATTGATCTGACGGCCTTCCTGACGCTCTTGGGGAGTCTGCTTCGCGACGGATGCTTGGGCACCCTTTTCGTGATGGTACTCTGCTCCGGCAAGGTCGACAAACGCCATCTTTGCGCCTAAGCACTGAGCCTTGCTGGACAATAATATAGTATTGACGTGTTCCTCGGCAGCTGCGACACATGCCTCGTATTCTGCCTTCTCCGCTTCGGCTTCGTCGATGCGTGCCTGGTTGACTTGACCTGCTGGATTAGGGACCCAGACACCTTCGGCATTGCGAATGATGCCCTTGGACTGTTCTTCAATGCTAATGTCGGTTGCCCGCTTGCCGACCGGTACTAACTCTGACTCTCGATCGATCAAGACGCCCCTTGCCTCCACGAGCTGCCTGTTGATGATCTCGAGCTTCAAGACCGCGTGCGTCCTCGAGCTTTGGTCGTGGATGCTTGATGATCCCACGGAGCGTTTTCCGAGGCTCTGCTTCAACTCTTCCCGCAGAGTCTCGAAGTTCCAGCACGGACGTTGAGCAATGGGACGGACCCTGACCTTGCCTCCTTCAAGAATCTCGGTTTGCCCGCGAATGTGAGTCTTGCCGTCCGGGCCTTCTCGGATGTGGCACTCGGTGCGTCCGTTCAACAGGTCAAACGCGGTATTCTTACGTAACTCGAAGAGGCTGAAGCCGATTCCAAGTCCGAGTCCATCATCGCTCTGGTTCAAGGACTCCAACTCTTGGAATAGTCTTCGGCCGGCAGCAAGGCATAGACCGAGATTTTCGTCTTTCTCGAAGTCGTATCCGATGACGGTATGGGTTTTACCGCTCCCCGAGTGGCCATAGGCGAAGAAGTTGCAGTTATGACCTGCAAGAACTTCGGGGATGGCAGGCGCTACGATGGCGTCGTATACCGTCGCATTGTCGTCTTCTTGCTCGAAGACAGCCTTAAAGGCGGAAGGGCTTGTCCAAGGACGATCATTTGCTTTTACGGAAACGGATAACAGCGCCCTGTCGTTCGCAGCACTGCTCTGTTCAATCTGGTCATCAGCGCCCTCGGACTCGGTCAACGGCCGCCATCGGGCATACACGCTGAGTTTCGTTTGGCGGTTCGTATTCGGCATCTTGACAGATTCGTAGAAAATGGCACCAACAATAATCAATGGTCTACGATTTCTCCTAAGGAATTGTAGATATTCAATATGTTCGATGTTTTAAATATGGTATGGACCCATCGACATCAGGCAGCTAGGGCGAGGGAATACCCACCCATGCACTTTTACTCACGGACCCGTGGGGTCCCGTAAATAACGCGGAATTCCCACGAGTTACCCGTGGGAATTTCCTAAAATTCAAAAATACTTACGAGTTACCCATGG
Source organism: Monosporascus cannonballus (assembly GCA_004154925.1). Lineage (NCBI taxonomy): Eukaryota > Fungi > Ascomycota > Sordariomycetes > Xylariales > Monosporascus > Monosporascus cannonballus. Next base: position 99,810 of record QJNS01000137.1, on the reverse strand, counting down.
AAATTCCATATTACTTATCGAATACTCGTACGAATTTTTTAAATGCAAAAATACTTGCAAATTATTCATAAAAATTTTAATATTTATACAAAATATTTAATTTTGTTTAAAATTTATTATATATATTAAATAAACTAAATAATATTAAATAATATATGAAATAAAGAAAAATATAAAATAAATAGGTTATTATATTTATATAATAAATATTAAAGTTTTATTTACGTTAAAATTAATAAATTAACTTTATAAAAATATTTAATTTAATTTAATTTTATATTTTTTATTTAATAGTTTTATTTAGGCTAAATTTAATATCCGTAATAGTAAAGGCGGTAAAAGATATTCGATATGGATATAATTAAAAGTATTAATTTTTTGATAAAAAATTGATTTAATAAAATTTTAATTATAACGAATAATGTTTTAAATAATTTATAGATTTACTTATTCGATTGATTATTATTATCTTTGCATAAAAACGTTTAATTATATTAAAAAGAGGTTTTTTATAAATATTTTTAACTTATAATTTTGCGTAATATATTAAATATAGGCGGTAAATTATTTCGTCATAGGTGTACGTTTAGTATTATAATAAGTAAAACGATATTTTGGTACGTTGTAAGAAAATACCGAATAAAGAATTTTTGGTTTAAAATGCAGCAATTAATAAAATCGATAATTTTAGATAAAAATGTGCTAAAACGTTTACTATATACTCGGTACGCATTAATACGAATCCTAAAAAATTAAATTATTTTATAATTATTGTATTAATGAAAACGGTTATGAATTTATTACGTTAAATTTAAGTATAATTAATTACGATAATTTTCGTTTTCAATATACGACTTAACTTAATTCGATATTACGAAAATCAATAATAGAATTAGTTCTTCTTTACTATATAATTAAATACGGGAATTTTTTTTCCTATTTTAGGATATTACGGAAATCGTACCGGCCAAAATAATATAATAACTAGAATTCCTTAAAAGTAAAAAATATTTAAGAAAATTATTAAAAATTAACTTTATAATTAAGATATTTTTAAAAATAAGAACGTATAATTTTTAATAAATAACCGAGACGATAAAGATATCAATATAACTTATTAAATAATTAATTTAAAATAACGAACTAATTTATTGATTAAATATAAAAAAAGTAAAATCTTGTTAAATATATTAGTAAATAAAATAATTATGAATGAATTAATATCTTTAAAACGGAAAATATAAGTTATTTTTATTAAAATTTGGACTTTAATATCGATATTCGAATTATTTATATATATAAGTATTTGCTACAAAAAATTATAATATTTAAGCGTATACCAAATTATAATACAATATTGGTAATATATTTAATAATTTAATTCGTAATTTTATACTAATCGATAAATGAGATTTCGGTTATTAGATTAATTTTAATTTTGTATAACGAAATATCCGATATGAATTTCCTATTTATAAAAAGTTGGCCATTATTCTAGATAGATAATAAGTATTAAGATTATATTAATATATAAAATACTTAGGAAATAATTAATTGATAATAATAAACAAATATTTAATATATTAGAGGTTTACATTTATTAATTTTATATAATTTTAGACTTTTGTATAAAAGTAATAAAATTTGCAATTGATAAATATATATATATATTAATTTTTTAGCAAATTATATTTAACGAATAATTATATAAAAATGCTTAATTATATTTTAATTCCGTTGTTCTGGACAAATTAAAAATAATATTCTGAAATAATTATAATATATTTTAAAAACGTATATTATATATATATTTATTTTTCATATAATAAGTTTTATTAATATTTTCGTTAATAATACAATAATTAAAATTTGTCATATCCGAATAAATAATATTATGTTTCGTAATTATTTATTTAGTTTTAATTTATTAAAAATATTTTTCTTATACGCGGTTAATTTTATTAATATGAAATTAAAGTAATTATAAAATAATACATATTATTAATTTTTTATTTATTACAAACTGATTTATATTTGCGATTTTATTTTCGCGAGATTTATATTTGAATTTTGTGCCGTTTAATTTAAAAGTTTGCGTTTGATAATTTATTTAAGGTTATAAGGGGCTGCATACGCAGTAACTAAGGGTATGGGCCATAATAGGTCTATTGAGAAATCTAGGGAACAGCTAAGAAAATGTGTGGGAGCAGCTAGCTATATATATGGGAGCCACGGGATTAGCGTTACGCTAATCCTTCCACTAGGGCCCTTGGCCCGTAACATAACCCCCCCTCTAGATCCAATCCTCGCTCTTTCCCGCTACGCGGCAAACGCTTATTCGCAGCACCCCCTTAAGGACCTTGCTCCAAGGCGGCGATATTTGCAAATCCTAGTCCGAGGGGTCCTTTAACGGTTATGGGAAAACCATGCTACATGCTTTACGCCCGTACGTTTTTAACGCGTTACGCGCCATTAATTCTATATTTTCGCGTTATTTTCCCTAAGGTTTTTTTTCTGCCGATTTCTTTAACGCTTTGTAAACGTTAAGTTTACTTAAGTTTTCCCAGGTTTTATCGAACGTTTCCGCGGTTGCTTTTTATTATTTAAATAACGACAAAACCTTTGGGGCTTTATTAGCGTTAATATGTTAAACGGCGATTTCTTTCCCTTTAAAATAATTTTTCCGAAAATGTTCCGTTTCGCCATATTTTAAATAACGTTTTTCCGTTCGCCAACGGCGTTTACGTTAATAATTAACGGTTAACGTATTAATTTTTATACTTTCCATAATATCGCTTTTTAATTAGAAAATTATTACGCGCAAACGTATTAAAATAAGGGCCATTAAAAATAATATTTCCGAATAACAAAAAAATTACGCGAATTTTTCTTAAATATTAGGTTACCTTTTATAATTTAATTATTTTTTTCGTTTCAGTATTAAGGCCCGAAATTAATAGGAAAATTTTAGCTTTATTCGGTTATTTATTTTTTCCGGTTTAATAAAAAATATTTTCGAATATAAAAACGTATTTGGATACCGTTTAAATATTACGTTAACATAATTTAATTAAACCTTAATTAATTTTTTATTCCTTATTAAGTTTTTTTAAGATAATGGCGATATAATTTAAAAAAGCTTAAGGGTTCGGCTTTTTTAAGGTTTTTTATATATATAACAAAAACGTTAACTTTTAAAACTAATAATTAAAGGTTTCCTAAATATAAAAAAGTTGCGTACGATTATCGCCAATCGCCTTTCCGTTAATAAATAATTTCCCATTTATTTTGAACTTTTAGGCATTATGGTTTTTACAGCTTTATAGCTCGTAAACGATTCGTAAAACCTAACGGCGCGGTTTTTCGGTATTTATGACAAATAAATTACGTACGAATAACGGATGCGTAACGTTAGCGTACTTCTTACGGCGACGGACCATTCGCGAAAAAGGATATTTCTCAATATGTAAAAGGCTGCATACGTAGTAACTAAGGGTATGGGCCATAACAGGTTTATTAAGAAATCTAGGGAACAGCTAAGAAGATGCGTGGGAGCAGCTAGTTATATATACGGGAGCCACGGGATTAGCGTTACGCTAATCCCTCCATTAGGGCCCTTGGCCCGTAACAAAGGTTATGTCGAATCTTTTTAATATTATATTGAGCCGGTGAAAATTTTATAAACCTTTTACGAGCTTTTTTATATAAATATTTAAAGATAATAATTTGTCGCCTTTATAACACTTTCGTTTTAATATGATAATTATGAACTAATTAAAAGAAATAGAAAAATAATTATTTTATAATTATTTTAAACGATATATAATTGTATATAATAAAAACGAAATTTTACATACTTTAATATATTTATATATAATTAATATTTAAAATAAAAAAAAGTAAATAAAAAGAGAATAAAAAGTTTAAAATAAATAAGAAAATATACAATAAGTATTTAATTTTTTTACTATATAAAATAAAAAGAAATATTTTTTCCATATACATAGCGTATACACTTTTAATTAACACATAAAATAATTTATATATTAAATATTTATTAAAATAACGAAATATAAAATAATAAAGAACTAATTTTAAAATATTAAAGATGTTAATTAAATAATAGATTTTAAAAATATAAATTTATTATATATAATTAGATATATTAAAAATTCTAAACTATTTTTGTTTTAAAATATATATTTTTTAATATATTAAAATAATAATAAGAGACAATAATATATAAATAATAAATAATATTGTAATCCAAAATCGAAACTATAATTAATTAAGAAAATATTTATAAATTTAATTTGAATTAAATCACTGGACCTTATTTTTATTTATTTTTATTTTATTTAAAACTTTTTAAATATAATAATTATATATTCCGTTTATACCTTTTTTCGATTTCATATATTTGTACTTACGGTTTTCTTTTGCGCTTTTTTTGCACTTTTTTAATATATTTTTTTAAGTTTTATTATCAAGCTTTTTAGTATTCGGTATATTAAAATAATTTATTTATTATTTTATTTTTTCGTTACGTTTAGCAATAACAGTAACGGTAATAGGAAATGCCTTTTAGACGGTATTTCTTTTTCAATTTTAATACTATAAGCTATTTTTTGTTTTAAGTTGTAATTATAACTTAAATATATTGACGAAGGTTATTTAAAAACATTAATTACTAAATTTATTATTTTTATACTTTTTAGCTTATATATTATCACAGTTGCAATATAAATATTTTAATATAAATAAAAATGTTGTAAAATATTATTACGGCATAGAAAAACAAGAGTCTAACTATTACACCACTAAAAGTGGAACGTTGTCAGGTCGAGCCCTAACCGCCTTATTTTGCCCTATATACCTATAAGGTGCTACTTAGGACTGTGACAAATATAAATATCTTTTATCTAAAGCGTTTTTCGCCGATAATAAATTGCACAAAGATTATTATTTTAAAATAAAGTAATTAAAAAATATTTTCAAATTTTTTATAACGTTTTTAGATTATTTAATTAAATTCGTATAGGGTTTTGAAATTCGCTTGCAAAAATATCGTAAATAATTTATCGAAATGATTATTAACTAATAATTATTTTCGTACTTTTTTAATATTTTCGGATTTTTTAATAACGGGTTATTTAAATAAAATTAATAAAATAATTATGAAATAATCCGGCGTTATATTTACGTTAAGGTTTAGATCTTTTATCATTAACTTATTTTATAGGATTTTATTAAGCGAAAACCTTTGGTTTTAATTATATTATATTATTTTAAAACTTTTTAACATATTTATCTTTTAAAATAGCCGATATTTTAAGTTAATTTAGATATATAAAAAAGTAATAAGTTTTGTTAAATAAATTGATAATTAACGAATTACGAGATCAAAAAAAGTCGATAATATACTTATTATTAATATTTTAGTTTATCTAATTTAGATCGTTGTTCGTATTATTATAAACGTACGAATAATAACATAGATTTAGTAATTTTTAAATTATATTAATATATTAACGTGGCGTTTAAAAAAGCGTATAAAAGTTTATTATATCAATTAAAATAAACGTTATACCAATAAATTTAGGTATATTAAATGTTATTACAAAAAAATGTTTCAACGAATTATATACGAAATAAGTAATCTTTAAAAATAACGCATAATGAATAATAGTCCGGATTAATTTATACGAATATTTGGCTTTTTTAAATTATTTTATTATTATTTTAATCTTTTTAGTTCGATTTTTTTTATTTCTTAGTTTTATGTTTTAATCAATTGGTTTTACTGTAAAATAATAATTACTATTTAAAAGTTTCTAAAGTACTGTAAGAATATTATAGAAATAACTTTATAATCGAATTTTTTAATAAAAAAATATTCGAAACTAAGAGATGTTTATTAAATCCTACCTTTAATAACGATAATTGCGAAAATAACGATCTAAAAAACGTCGAAAATAAATATTCTAAAATATGTAATAAGAACCTTCGTTAGCAATCTAATTAACAACCTAATTAGAGATTTATTCAAAATATTAGCCGAAGTCGTATTAAAAAATTTAGCGGATAATTTACTTATCGATTTATATAATAAAGACACCGTTATAGGATATCGGATAAATTTATATCGTTTTTACTATTATTAAATGTATAACGAAAAAATTAGGGGGATTTTTCTATAATTAATAAAACCTATTTCCAGTATCGAAATCGATTCAAAAATAAATGGATAAAAATAATTTCGATAATAATTCTAGTTCGTAGAATATATTAATCTAGAAAATAAACGTCACGTTGAAAAAGCTTTATTTATATTTAATAAAATTATCCGTTTTTCGTAATAATAGGATAAGTTTATATAGCTTTATAATAGATATACTAGCGAATCGAAATTTAAGTACCAGCGTTACGGCTATTACTTAATTTACTCAAAATTCCTTTAGAATAACGAAATAAGTTCGATAAAAAATATTTGGCTATTAAGTCCTATAGAAAAAAACAGATTAATCGAGAGAAATTATTCGTAATAATTTATCTAATATAACTATAATACGTAATTAAATATAACTTAATCCTAAAATAATCGGTTAAGATTGTATTAATATATTTTAGAACCCCATATTAAATAATATACTTAATATTAACATAACTTTTCTAATTAATTGTTTTACATTTCATTATTTATATATCAAAAATTTATTAAATTAATATTTTCTAGTATTTATATTATAGTATACTCCGAGTTCTAAATTACTAATTATTAAAATATTTTTAAATTAGGTGAACAAATACGTCGATATTATCGTTAAATAAGTAATTAATAATATTTTTATAAAGGTCTATATATCTGTAAGTTACGATATATATAATAATTTATTTTATATTCATATTTTAAAAGGTTATTATTTATCAAATTAATTACGAATAATAAAAACGTTATTTCTTTGTCGATATTTAAGTATATACGAATAAAGAATTTAAATCGAACGGCAACAAATTGTTATATCGGTTAAAAAAATGTTAACTTAATTGATTAATTCCGTGTTATCACCGCTGATAGTAAGTCTAGCGTTTCTTAAATTTTTATACGTAAATAGTTACGTAATAATTTAAGTAACCAGTTCGCATAGTCGAAAAAAAATCCGTTATTTGGTTTGTACGTTATATGTATTATGAAGAGTTTTCTATAATCTTTTCTTTATTTGCGATATAAAGCTAATTATTTAATTTAAAAACGTTTTGGGAATTACAGTTAAAAAAAAGATAAGTTTTTCTAAATAAGAAAATAACTCGGACGATTTACCTAAAGAAACTATAATCGAATTAGTAAGTTCCCCTTAAAAGAATTATAAAATAATTCTATAAGCTAATAATATAATTAAGGTTCCTTATTATCTAAATTTATTTTGGCATTAAATACTAAATTTTTTGAAAACTTTAATAAAATATAATTAATAATAAAATATTATATAATAAATAAGTATTCTAAATAATTTGCAATATATAATAATAATGAAATTTACTTATATATTTTTTATTTCGTAGTAAAGAATTTTGGCCTGCTTTCGAACGTTTTATATAGGTTCACCTTATATTACGTAAATATAAATACCAAGTTCCTTCTGAGAATCGGCAACCTGAAGATTATTTATTGATATTTTTAAATATTTTATCTAGATAACGAAAAGTTTTGCCATATTTCGCGAAATTTACTTTAACAATATAATTACTAGTTATAAAAGTATAGTTAAATATTTTCAGAAATGTCTGTCTTATATTAAAAAAAAATTCTTTAATTCTTATCTTAATAAATTATTAAAAAATGCGCAAAAAATAACAAATTAAGCCAAATTTTCGCTTAAATATTGTATAAATCGACCGCTGTTATAGCTACGGCTGTTACAAAAAAGTACAATATTTATAATTGATAAAATCTATAAATATACTGATAGGCTTTTTAAATATAATCGCAAATTAATTTATTTATCGATATTATTTTATCTTCTATTTTAAGATACAGCTATTACGTTTCGCGATTGTTTTAATAATTAAAAACAATATTTTAAATTAATTGTTTTAAATTAAAAACTTTATAAACAAGGTCTATTATATTTAAAACAAATGTATAAAAAGTATTAATAGGATTATTATAAGGAAAATATATTTAGATTTAACATATCGTTTTAAACAGCGAATCGGTTCAACTTTACCAAAATAATATTATTAAATTCGAATCCTAAAAAGGCGGATTTAGTTTTACGCTATATCGATAAACTCTAAAAGAATAATATTAATAAATATTTTCGATACGAACGTAAATGTTTTATTTCATTTTATAAATTATTTTCCAATTATTTTAATATAAAAGTAATACCTTTTTATTCGAATTTGTAAATTTTAATCGCGTCATGTTTTATATTTAATATTTTGCGTATTAGTAAAATATATCTAAATTTCGTACGTTTAAATTTTATTTTTCACCGTTTTGTATAAAGCTAGAATAATTTAAATATCTTTTTATAGTATCGTTTTGTATCCTATTTTAATTATTAATATTTGAAAATAATATCATATACTATAAAGACGATATAAAAATATATACGAAAAATACGAAAAACGAAAGAAAATACTTTTTAAAATATTCGAAATACTATTTATCGATATATTAAAGCTATTACTAATTACGGATCTCATCCTCCATAATCCTGAGAGAAATCTAAATAAGCTAGATATACTCGGCAGAAATAACGAAAAAAAAAGGTATAAAAAATCCTTTATTCTAGTTGAACTGCTGTCGTAAACGGATTCCAACATATAGACGAAGAAATATCTGTTAATCCGGACGATACTATTATTGCTAAAAAAAAATAACAATAAGTAAAAGTATTATAAAAATATATAAAAATAAATTTAGAAAAACAATTTAACGGCCGAATCTTATTAAATTGCAATACCCGAACATAATAATTTAAATAATCTATTATTTAATTTTAATAAATAAAGCATGTTACTACGAGGTTTAAGCGGCAAGTTACGTAACTTTTATATTTATAATTTTATAAAGCAAGATATATATGTTTAAATATTTCAAAATTTAATTTACTTTATATTCGATAATATTTATAAAGCAAGAAATAATTCTAAAATAATACCGATTAAATATTCAAATTATTGCTATAGCTAAAAAATATCTTATCGATAAAACTCACTTGTTTCTATATTAGTTCTTTTATTTAATTATTAATACGAAATAATATTTTATTTATAAACAGTTTTTCATTTTAAATTATTATTAATTTAATTTTAATTAATTAACGTTATATATTATTTATAATCGTATATTTAGTTATATTAAGAATTTTATAAAATAATTTTAAAATACTTTTTATTGTAATATTTCGCTTTTTAAGTTAATCCGGTTAATATTAACGATTTTTTAATATAGATAATAAAAGCATTAATAAACCGCCTAGTTTTTATTGGTTGTTTTTTTTTAAAAAAAAACTTCATCTAAAAAAAATTGTAACTGCTCGAAAAAAATCGACAATTTTTACTTGTATTAAATTTATGATACGTTATTTTTCTCGATTAAATAAAATTATTTTAAAATTATTTTAAAAATTTAAAACTATTTTTTCGTAACGCAAATATTACGCGATAATTCACGTGACTAATTTAATTAATTATTGTTAATATTTAAAGCAGCCTTCTAACGGAATAATTCGCAAAATTATATAAATATTTAAAATTGGTTTACGATTTTAAAAAACGTTATAAGCGCTTTATAAAAAGCAATTAAATTAATACTTATTAAGCTTTTTAAAAATAAATACTTTTTTAAAAAATAATTATAAAATAATTTAATTTTTTTAACATATAACTTATATATTATTTATAAAACCGAATTGCTTTATAAAAAAGATATAAATTTCGTTAGATAAATTTACACTAATGTTATAGGAACAAGAGTTCCTGTCTCGAAGGAACCAACTTTTAAAGACTTAGCGCGGATTTCTTATGGCTAAACTCCGAATAGGAGTTCTTGGCTTGATTAATGTAATCTAAGTGATTTGATAAATTAATCAAATTACATAAATCATATAGATCTACGACATACTTATTTGAAGGAATTAGGATATATAATAAATCTATTTTTTATATAAATAACATTTATTTAGTTTCGTTCCTTAATTATTAATTTAAGCTTTTAATTCAAAGATAATTATATCGTTTTTTAATTAAGAAAAAAGTTTTTAAATCTTTTTAACGAACAAACCACTAAATTATTCTACGTTTTATTATTATTTATAAATCAAAACCTTATTTCGGATATTATTTATACCTTTAGGTAAATATATAACAGGTTGATTATATTTTAATAATTCTATAATTAATAGTTAACAAATAATTTACTGACAAGTTAAAGCATAAACTTTCCTAAATTTAATACAAACGATAATATAGGACTATATTTAAAAAACAAATAATAAACCCGATCTCTGTTACTAGCTAATAAAAAATTAATAACCAAATTAAACGATTTATTATCTATCGAAAAAGTTCTTAAATTAATAAATAATATAGCACTCTTTAATATTTAATTTTAGAAAGGCCCATTATTTTTGTAACCTTAATAACAACCTATCTCGATCCCTAAAGATATTATTAAAGTCTAGAGAAAAAAGTCGGAAAAGGAAGGGGTAAAGAAAAAATATGAGGCCGAGATCCTAAAAAAAAGAAAAAAAAATTCATTACGGAAAAAAAATTGGACTTCTTAATTGAAAAAGTTCAAAGCTTAAAATAAAAAAATGCTCGACTTGCCAAAGGAAAAAACCGACTTTTTCTTAGTTCGGTTCCGCCAAAAAACGAAATTAAAAAAGTAATTTTCGACTATTTTCGTTTGGCATAAAATAAATACCAGAAAAAATTTCGACTTTGCTATTATTCGGCGCGAACTAAACCCGTAAAGGAACTATTCCACCCCTTAGCTACCATAAAATGCCAGATATTAAAGCTACAAACTAGCTCCCCTCAAGCGTTATGATGGATTTACGGATATGGAAAAATTCCTAGTACAGGCCAGGCTTTATCTTAAATTTTATAAAAATTCTTTAACGGACAACTACCAAAAAGTAATAGCTATCTTTTAGTTACTTATCGGGAAAGTTTTTCTATAATTCGAACCAATTTATAAAAAACTACTTGCAAAATTATCCAGAAAATTCCTTGAATATAACCAATTATATTCTTAACAAATACAAATATTTTAAGAAAAAAATACCAAACTTATTTGTGAATCCAAATAAAAAATAACATATAATTAAGCAACTCTATTTTTTCGCTAAATTAAGTTAACATCCGAATATACGACTAAGTTTAATCGTTTAGCAGCTATTTTTAATCTATCAAAAAACGTATTATTCTATCCTTATTATAATAGCTTAAAACCTCAGATTAAAAACGATTTATATATAAAATCCAAATTAAAATGCTTTGCAAAATATATTAACAAAGCGATTATTGCCAACCGACGTACCTTTAATCGGTACTTTAAGAAAAAAGAGACCGGCAAACGAGATAATAATAAGGGCTTTAATAGCCGAACTAAAAAGAATAAGGGCAAGCCTTAAAAGGAAACGAATTCCGTTTCGAAGGAACCCAAAAAAAAACAAGTCCAAAATAGAGTTTTTCAATTATGGCAAGAAAGGGCACTTTAAAAGTGAATATTATTCCTCCGCCAAAAGAAATTCCAAAAAAGGAGAAATTTCTTAACCCTAGAAAAAAACAAAAGCAGCTAAATAAGAAATCGACAGTAAGGCAGAAAAGAAAAAAATTAACTCGATTTTCTTCCAGCTAGAATTTACTATCGCCATAATTAATTAAACCCAGAATAGCAACCCAAAGTAGGAGAATTATCCCATTTGCTAGAACTTTAAGATTAAAGTCTGCAAATACCATCCAGGACAAACTGCTTTCAGAATAGCTATAAAACTAGGATACTAATACCACTTTGATTCCCAAAAATATAAGATATACACAAAGGATGGCTAATTTCGACTAGATATTAACAATTATAAAGATTATTCTCAAAGCTTAATAAGCTTTTAAAATACATTATTTATCCAAAAGAATTAACGATAAACCCTTACAATTTATTACATTTTATTACGTATTATCAAAATAATTATTTCGTTTATTTTAAAACTAAATAAATAACGACTTTTAGCCTGGATAAAATAAAAAACACTTATCGAACCAGATAATAAATGCCGATACATAAAAATCCTCTGATAGCCAAAATACTCTAAGTTTTACTATTTACACTCCAAGTGAAAACGGAGCCAAAAGGCCATATCGCAAAGATACTTATATTACTTCCTAATGCTTTGCATCTAATATAAGTTTCTGAATACGAGAACACCCTTTCCGGAAATTTACTTTTCTAATCCTATAATTTAAAAAAAAACAAAACCAAAAACTAAGCTAGGAAAAAGGCAGTTCTTTTTTACAAATTCAATACAAATACGGCAAGAAAACATATTTCCGATATAAGAACGATTAATATACTAAACATACTACCAAAAAAGCTCGTGAATAAAGATTCGCTTAAGTTAAACGGTATCAAAAATCAAAAAACTACAGAGGTCCTCGAAACTAAGGCATCGAAAAGCCCTAGTTTACAAAATTTTATATAAAGCAACAAAAGAAATACGTAACCAAATCGAAATTTCTCTCCAGTATAAAAACAAAATATTCAAAGCCATAATTAACTCAAGAATAAAAAGCAATTTTATTTCTTCCGTAATAACAAAAAAATATCAGATTTTCTAGAAATACAAATTAAAGTTTTATAAATTGCATACGGTAAACGGCAGCCTATTTACTTACGAAAATAAATAAATTTTTTGAAAAACTAAAAAACTCCCGATATAAATATAAAGATACCAAAAATACGTTTCGATAAACATCGCTAATATTTCCGGATACGATATCATCTTGGAAATACCTTAGCTTTATTCTAATAATCTACGGATTAATTAGAAAAAACGGACATTCTTTTCAGAAAACAAAATAAAGGTACCGGAAAAGAATAAACAAAAAATTTGCTATGTCATCAAAAAAATACGGATTCCTAATCAAACTTCTATAACATCTTCGAAGTACCAAGGTTTTAAGAAATTATTCAAAAACAAAAAGGACTATGAATTACCTCCTTACGGTTAATAGGATTATCAGATACTTATCAAAAAAAGATATTATCTTAAATTCTATAAAATCTATCACATAAACCTAGAAAAATTAAGGGCATTATAAAAAAGTATATAATTAAATTTACAAAAAGAATATATCCAGCTTTTTAACTTTTCTACTGGATATCCCGTTTTTATAATACTAAAAACCAAAAATAGCAAGCAAAAAATCGACGAAAACGGAAACACTATTTATCGAAAAATAATTAATTACAAATAATTAAATAACATTATTATCAAAAACAAATATCCCTTAACCTTTATGTGACGGCTATGCGGTTTAACCAACTATTAAACTTTAAGTCGACGGGTTTATGTTAGCAGGAGTATCGTGAGAATCTAAGCAATAAATATAATAATGTATTACGTCTCGTAATACCAAAAGTGCCTTAAGTAACGATATTATATTGTAAACGATTAATATTAATAAATATTATAAACTGAAATTATTTAAATTACGGAAATAATAAACGTATATATCCTTATTTTGTTATACTGGCTTACTACTAATAAGTTAATAATCTTACTTGCTGGCTTACTACTAGTGAATTGGTAATCCGGCTTACTAGCTTACCACCAGTAAGTTGGTGATCCGGCTTACTGGTTTACCACCAATAAGTTGGTAATCCGTTACGTGATTTGCCTTACTGCGTATTTGTGGTTGGGTCGTGGCAGACCGTTTTTGGAGACCGTGGCCCGTTGGGTCATGACACTTTATAAATACCTTGAAGAAAAATGCCAGCAAAGCTAAATAGTTTACTGCGCTTAATTTTCGTAACAGTTATTACCGTATCAAAATAGCTAAAGGAGAAAAATAAAAAACGGCATTTAGAACGGTATACGGACTTTATAAGTACCGAATAATACCTATAGGATTTACTAACGCCTCTACCACTTTTCAAAGCCTGGTTATAATTACGTTCCGATAATTTTTGGACAAATTCGTATTTGTTTACCTTGACGACATTCTTATCTATTCCAAAACCCTGGAAAAGCATAAGAAGCAAATAGCTCAAGTACTTAAAACTCTAAATAAAGCAAATATCCGAATTAACTCTGCTAAAAACGTATAACACATACAAAAATTAAATTTTCTAGGATTTATTTTTATTCTCGGCCAAATTCAGATTTAACGCTTTAAGTTAAAAAATAATTAAAAATTAACCTATCTCTAATAAAACGAACGTTATAAATATCCGATAAATCTTAGAATTTATAGGTTATGTACGTAATTTAATCAAGGAATATAGAAATATAATCAAACTATTAACAAAACTTACTATTAAGGAATACGTAAGAAAAAAATTCGAATTCCTAAGAAAAATAAAAAAAAACATTTCAAAAATTAAAAAAAGCAATTACCAATAAACTAATCGTAAAAATGCCAAACCTAAACAAGAGAAAACGCCTAAAGATAAATATTTTAAAATACGCCCTAGGTGCAGTTCTAAAGCAATAAAAAATAACGGCAAATAATACCTAATAACATATTATTTAAAAACACTCCGAGATACAAAACTCGAGTACCAGATTTACGACAAAAAACTATTAGTAATTATTAACGCTTTTAAAACAATAAAAACCATTTTTAATAAAACAAAAAAAGCCTTTTAATATTTACTTTAATTACAAAAACCTTACTCGATTTATAAAAACCCAAGAACTAAACAAACGACATAAAAAATAAATAATTTTCCTATTAAGATTCAACTTTAAAATATATTACATCAAAGGAAAAAAATATCCAAACGGGTGTTTTCAATCGTAAAAATAATTACGACTTTAAAGTTCCTAAAAAAAGCTTGCAAATATTACAGTATAACTAAAACGACACTATACAGTTATATAAAATAATAAAAAAACCAACCACTGAACTTTTGATACGGTTTCGGAATTCTTACAATATGGAAAAACAAAAAAAAATCTAGCAGCTAAAGGAATAGCCAAAAAAATCAATTATTGTACTATGGCAAAATCTATATTCTCAAGGATCAATAGGAACAATTTGTGAAAAAATTCTATAAAAACTTATTGAACGAATATCAAGGAATTTTTAAAACTACCAAACGGTTACAAAAACGATATAATTTCTCTGAGTTACGCCGTATAATTAAAAAAATAATTAAGGATTATAACGTTTGTAATAAAACTAAAACAGTACGCTATAAGCCTTACGGGCTACTACAACCTATTAATATTTCTGATAAAGTATGGAACACCATAACTTAGGACTTTATCACTAGCTTACCTTTATTTAAAAACCCAGTCACTGGAGTCGAATACGACGGAATATAGGTAATTATTAACAGACTTACCAAATATAAATACTTCTTACCTTTTAAAAGAAACGCGATGGTAGAACAATTAACTTATACCTTTATTAAACATTATCTCGATAAGTACGGGATACTAAAAAAATCATTTCCGATAAAGATATATTCTTTATTTCACACTTGGGCACCAACTTTTTTAAGCAAATCGGTAATAAACTTAAGTTTTCGACAGCATATTATCCTTAAACGAATAAATAAACGGAACGACTTAATTAAACTTTGGAATAATATTTCCGAAATTATGTTCATTATTAGCAGGATAATTAGATAAAACTTTTACTATTGGCACAAATTATTTACAATATTTCTGTCAACGAAAATATAAGCATATCTCCTTATATAACTATGTATAAACATAATACAAAAACGGAACGACCTAAAAAATAACTTAATAAAGTACTAAAAATTATTATAATTACCTTAAAAGCAGAAATATTAACAACAGAAATTAAAATAATCCAAACCCGTTTTCAGAACAAATTGCGATTTCTCCAATAACGAATAAACTGTTATTATAACAAAAAAAATTACGGGACCAATTTTAAAAAAGAAAAACAAGGTCTATTTATTATAGCAGAAATAAAACGTAACTTCGAATATTTCACAAATTAAAACAAAAAAACTTAACGATAAGCTTAATATCAAAACTTTTAATCCGTTTAAAATTAATAAAATTATTTCTAGAATCAATTACCGATTATTGTTATCCAAAAATATAAAAATATATCTTGTTTTCCATATTTCTTTACTTAAACCAGCACCCAAAAACGCCCCGTTAAAAACAAACCTGGAACTTAAAAAATTTTGACAAATACGAAGTCGAATAAATACTGGATTCCAAAATAGTTAAAAATAAAATTCAATACCTAGTTAAATCAGAAAAATACTTATATAAAAATACTTAGGAACTATTTAACCATTTAACGAACGCAATAAATCTGGTTGAAATATTTTGCTAGCAGAATTCTGACCGACCGTTTCCAATACGGCCAAGGTCGTAGGCAATAACGGTCCCCTATTTAAATTAACCCTTACGGCGTTTTAGTCGAAAGAAATAAATATTTTCGCGATAATATTTATCTCGGAAATAAGCCGTACTTATTCCGTTTCCATACGCCGCTATTTCTTCTCTAATTTTTCCTGTTCTTCTAGTTAATCTAATTTATAACCTTTTTTCAAAATGGCAAAAGCCTTTTTTTCCAGGACATTTTGTTGTAAACATAAATATTTTAATTAACTAAAAAACTTTGTTAACTTATTTTTTATTTCGCGTTATTTGTTTTACAAACGTTTAGGTTCTTCCTTAATTTTTATTAAAGAGTTTATGTCTAATACATTATAAGCCGAACGTTAGCGACAAATATAATAACCACAGCTTAAGATATTAATTACGTAAAAATAATCAAATTTCTTAAAACTAATATAATTCGAACAGGAAATAACTTTAAACCTAAATTTTTCGATAAAATTTGTACAATTATTACGCGTTTTGCGTTAATTCAAACGAAGCTTTTTTTAAATACGATCTATCATAATGAAATTAATAAGGAAATTTCTCGGGATTTTTTCCAACAGGTAAAAAGGGATTACCTACGGTTTTTATCTTTAGGACAAAAATCCTTAAAAAGGGGAAATAATATTACAGGAACAAGGGTTTCTATTTTAAAAGAACTAATTTTTAAAGGCTTAGCGCGGACTTCTTATAGCTAAATTCCAGATGGAGGTTTTTGGCCTGATTATTATAATTCAAGTGATCTAATAAATTAATTAAATTATATAAATTATATAAATCTACAACATACTTACTTTAAGGAATTAGGATATATAATAAATCTATTCTTATATAAATAACACCGACTTAGTTTCGCTTTTTAGCTATTAATCTAAGCTTTCAATCAAAAGGCAACTGCACCGTTCTCTAATTAAGGGAAAAGTCTTTAAATCTCTTTAACGAACAGACCACTAAATCATTCCTCGTTCTATTGTTACCTCCAGGTGGATATATAACAGGTTCGTTACAAATAATTATAATACGTTAAAAAGGTTTTAAATGTAATTATTAAAAGCTAGTTTTCGAAAGCTAGATATTGAACCAGCTAAAAAATAGATTCGCGGTACCCTGAAAAAAGAAAATCGACGGAATAACGATACTTGGGGTTTGAACACTCTACCACCTTATAAGAACTAGCTGTGCATATCATCACAGCTTGGTACAAGCAGAATATAGCGTTAGTTTACTTATAATATTCAAAAGTTTTACATTATTAATAAATTTCAGTTATTAGCTATATTTAACTATTTCTTTTTATTTTATCGTATACCTAAAATTTTTGACTTGCTACTTGTATACGATTATTTCAGATTATTTCTTTATCTATAGGTAACCCGTAAGTATTTTAAAATATTTAAAAAAATACTTACGAGTTATCTACAGGAGTTTTTTTTTTTAAAAAAAAAACAAAACGCCTATAAGTAACCCGTGGGTATTTTTTTTTTTACGTGGGTTTCCACGGGTCACCCAAATTTAGCGTGGGTATTCGTGGGTCACCCACGAGTACCCATTCTCTCACCCTACAAGCAGCAACAAAATCTTTGCGAACTATGGCGATAATGTAATCGACTGATGTACGATGTATTAAAACGAATGCCAAGACTATCACTCTTGTAATTGCTCGATATTCCCAAACGTTACGGCACCATGAGTCTTTATCGCCATTAGGGAAAACAATAGTGGATGACCGAGCTGGTGACGGCCATCTAAAGTGGTCTGATAGTCGAACGGGGTTATGCCCCTGTGCCGGATAGCATTGCGCTGGTGGTGCGGCGCCACAGCCGGGAATGGATGGTATCGTCAGCCAGCGGCTCTAGAGACATATTCGACAGGGGGAAGATGCAGGTCCTCCGCTCATCTTCATCCCTGCTGACGTCCACGGGAGATCTTGTAGGGTCTTACGCACGCGTGGCGCTCGGAGCGTGGGGCTTCCAAAAGTCTCTCCTGCGATCCGAAGCGGCCCTCGTTTCTCCCGCGCTCTCTTCACTCTATGGCTTTGTCAGATCCTCCCGGCTATCGTTGGAGGGAATGGCGCCTGCCGGGAGGTGTGCCAGACAATCCACGCTACGCACAGGCACCCCGCTAAAGCCCGCTGTGGATGACGGCAGAATGTGGGGAACAAGAAGATCTGTCTACCGTACGTTAGTCTACAGCGACTATCGTCTCCTGGGAAGGTATATCAACGACCGGGCGAGCAGGTACCATCATGAGCTGTTTCGCCGGCTCGAGTCGCCCACCGTACAGCTGGCCCGAGCGCAGTATCGCCGCGTCTATTTCGATATGTGGCTACGGACCTACAAGGAGAGGTCAATGTGAAGTCCCATTTTCATAATACTGGTATTTATGAAATCGAAATTCAGCTGCTAGCCGCTGAGGATGAACTGCCGAGCCTTGGAATCGGGAGGTCGAAGTTAAGGATGACTTATGCATTGTCGGCCTTCTCCGTCGCCTTGCTATTAAGATGACCCCCCCAACGCGCCGCCATTTCCCATACAAAATCACCACAACTGCATATTTATAATTAATTAACAAAAATAGATATTACAAAACGACCAACAGAATAATAAATAAGGCCTTCAGATAAGATGATGTACAGTCTTATTATATAATATTAATATTTATACCGATTAAATTAAGGTCCAAATTACGAAAATTAAACGTTAACATTTTTTCATACAAATTGTATGGCAAATTGTTAAGATCGAAAAAGTATGTTTATTTATATATAATTCCGTAAAAGAAATAAATAAAAATATAAGCTTTTCGATTAATTAAATCTTTTCCATTTCTTTATAACTTATCATAATATTAGCATTATATCTTTATTATTTATTATATTATTAATATTTAAACACAAGGTATTATTTTTCCCATATAATATGTTCTTTATTTTTTCTCCACTTTTCGTTTTTACATTGTATTTTTGTATTTAATAAAGATATAAATAAATTAGGACGAGCATTTAATAGCTTGTATAATATAATAATTATATGTAAAATATCTTTTTTATATCTTATAAATTATAAACGTTATTAATTTTTAAACATATATATAAATTATATAACAAATAAATTTCTCGAAAATATAAACCTTTTAAAAAGATTATGTACATATAATAAATTTTTAGATATTTTTATTATGTAACGGTTTTAACGCCACTAATAATACCGATGGTAGCTTATTTTCACAATTTGTATTCGAATTTTAAAGTGTTGTTGAAAATATAGCGATTTTGGCGATTTTGTATGGAAAAACGCTGGCGCGTTGAGGGGGTGGAGCGCGGATGGGGGGTCATCTTAAGGCGCCCCCAGCTGCTGAACAAGGCTGCGATAATTAAAGCCCGGCCGCCGCGACAGCACTCGCAAAGGCAGCCTTTGTGCCATCCACATACGCGACGAGGACCCCCGGGGATCTGTCTGGCAGGGAACACCCTTCAATTGTCCGTAGCGCCCGTGCCTACTACCAACAGGGAGTCGAGATCAGGCACTGTTACACGCAGTGTTTGATAAGTCGGTTGATGTTGAACCTAGCAACGCCATGGCTTAGTTAGCTAACAAGCTAGTGGAAATTGCTTCGGCTAATCCGGTATCATTATCTCTTGGGTACCACTGTTTTTATATGTATTTAAGAAGGGTTCACCACCTTCACCTTTTACAGAGGACCTTCTAGAGGTCATGCAACCTTTAATACACCTTTTCTTCAGTTATATGCTTCTGTATGTGATGCAGGGTCTCACAGTTGACGAAGGCAGCTTGTGAGGCCGAGAGAAGAAGGCGCCTTCGATTGATTGAAGAACTTCTTAATGTCAAACTGCTGTAGGCTTTCGTCTCCTTCCCCACAGCAGAAGATTGGCAACTTACAGAAGCGGTTAAAATAAGTTATATTTTAATTCTGTAAATTTTTATCTATTGTTGGTAGCTCTGGCGGTGGAGTGATCGGATTCCGGATGATGGCGGTCACAGACGAGATGTTTTTGGCATCCGAATGGTCCTTATCGGCAATTACAGACACCTGAAACGCGATGCCCACTCCGAATCCGTAAAGGAGCTGGTATCCGATCCATTTGCCGGAATTCGATCTAATATCCAATTTGTACAGGAGACCCACGATACGATTAAGACAGCGGGCTCCACTACAGAGACCGGAGTCGCGATACCAGTCTTCAAGATGATATCTCCAGAGAGAATAGCCAAAACGCTGACCATGGGACTCAGGGGTAGGTTCCGTGCGCCAGACTCGGTGGTGGTTAGTCCAGTGATGCCTTGCAAATAAAAGGGCAGATAGGACATAATGGTGAAATATGAGCAGAAGAAAAAAACAGGTGTAAAGGCGTTGACTCAGACGGTACAAAACTTGAAGGTGCGGAAAGGTATCATAGCACTTCTCGCCTTGAAGTACTGCCAGGTAGGAAACAAATCAACACGAGTACCATGAATGCGACAAGAATACCGGTGACGGTACCCCCAGTTTCAGGGGTATGTCTGGTCGCCATGCCGCAGGGCGAGAATGTAATATATCGCGTCCCCGATAATAATCATAGTGCCTACGAGATCCATCTACAGTATGTTTTCCGAAAATGGGGCTTGTGTGAGTTTCGCGGACGGCAATGCCTGGAAGAAGAGAAGGAGAATGAGGCATGACACGCCGCCGATTGGTAGGTTGATATAAAAACAGTGCTTATTTTTCTTCGGCTCCGCGACTAGCGCGATCATGGAATAGGCGCCGGTGCCTACTGCGGCATATAGGGTCAGCAGATGCTCTCCTGCCAGCAGTGGAAGTCCCAGGAATCTTTGGTAGCAGCCCCTTGGATAAGGGGGTCCTCAAATTGACATCACTTACACCGGCGGCGCCAAGTCCTCCGATAGCACACCCGATGATGAGAGCTACCGAGGTTGGAGCGACACCGCATATCCGACTCCCGATTTCGAAGACGACGTCGCTAGCGCGAAAGTAGCTTTCAGGGGGGAAGTATAAGTTTTTCCCAGGCCGTCTGGAAACTGCCGATAGTCAGGAAATAAACCCAGCCTTACTACAGGACGTGCTCCAGAGCCAGGAATTCGTCCTTGATCTTCGGAACTGCCCCTTGCTATGATCCTCTATCTACTTGCAAGGGATCTGTAGCGTCCGAGCTGAAGCCGTCGGGTGTTATCATTCAAGATTACGCACATTGTCGAGAGGCATGAGGAAGACGCAGTGGTAAGTGTGAGGACGATGCTGGCTAACTGAAAATTCTTGGGGTATTCATGGTTAAGACGTGTCAGATAAACACATGATTATTGTGCAGCTATTAAGGGATAAGATGCAAAGTCTAAGACTCTTTATCCAATCACTGCGGCCGAAGTTGCCACAGGCCGGGCCAGACGATAGTTGGCCATGAGCTCTTACCCCAAGGCGGATACCACTGGTGTTTCTACATACAGGTCGGTAACGGGCGATTGATCTTGCTTGATGCTGTACCGAGCGGGTGGAGGGGAACCGTCATCCCAGGAGGTAGCAAGGGGAGTATTATAGTTGGTCTGCAGGACTTCGAGGCCCCGCCACAGGCCGAGCGCATTTCCAAACTAGACGTTGACGTCGCAACTTCTACCGTCGATGGTGTCCTCGACGTCATTGTCGATGCGGGAGGGGCATCGCCACGAGTTCGCCGAGGCCGGAAGTGGTTGTCGTCAATGGACAACTGATCTCGTTGATCTCTTTTACAAACAGGCCCTGGTCGCCAATTGCCACCAGGTCAAGCAAGCCAAAGTGTAGATGGGACAGCGGACGGTCGTTAGGAGAAAAGTACCCGTTGACCACTGACAAGTATTATGGTGGTTAATAGACATTGCCAACTTGGGTGGTTTTCCTAAGTAGCATGTCATACAGTCCAAATGCTACAGGTTTTATCAAATAGATCTCTAGAATCCAACGCCTGAATATAATTTAATTGTAATTGGAACACTTCTTAACTGCTCCAACCTACACGTCCTATGTGGTCAACTGTTCTATGTGACCCAGCCACATCTGTAACATAACAAAATATGTGGGCTATATGCTGTTTAGGTGTCATGGAAAAGGGCACCCCTAGCTGGGTCTTCGGGTGATTGTTGTTCCTTTCCTAAGCCCTATATCAGTGGATCACCCACACCAAGTGGGATCACCGCTTCCTAGCTTCCTACAAGTCAATATACCCTCAATAGCTGTGTATCTGCTCCTTAGTAAGTGTGACATTAGGATAATTACTTTTTGAACTCCGGGAAAGAAACTGCTGGGAGTTATTAAGAGAAATATTCGCCGGATGGGGAGTGCGCTGAGAATGTCCGTAACGTCGAAGAAAAGCTCGACCGATACCAGAAACATGCTTGGGGGGATAGGGCTAAGCCTCCAGTAACTTTAACGGCTTAATCCGTAGTGTACCAAAGCACGCGTAGAATTGAATATACGCAGCTAATAATGCATTTTGTAGATTTCAAGTTTCGGGAAAGCCTTACTTTAACGGTATTATATAACTAAGTCATTTACCAGAGGAACAACCGTACCGTACCCTATGGAGTGGATGATAGCGTGATTGTAGGGAAAGGGGTTAGAAAAGGGGTTAGAAATCTGTCGGGTTTAGTCAGAATTCAGAGTTTATGTCTATAAAGGTATATCTGGCCACAGTAATGGCATTAGAAGGATATCTCCCGGCTCACCGCTCGCTAGCACAGCCTCTGTTCGAATTTGATCATTCGAATTTGACTCATGCCTCGCTACGTAACGAGTATTCTATACAATCCTCGTTGAACATGACTTCCTCCTATTGCATATGAAGTTCGAGCTGTGGGAATGGGGACTCCCTGTAGCTAGAGTGGTAGAAATATACTAAATAGATACTGCGTTATCAAACAAAGTAGCATTGGCCGTGGATAGTTCCACGGGATTGGGTATTGCTTCGACTTTAGGTAAGGTGTCGTGGCGGAGAATGTTTAAAAAAGGAGCGCAGCTCATTCCACATCTTAACACCACCTGACAACAGGACGGGTTTAGTGAGGCCGTTTTCGTTCATAAGACGGACCGTAATAGAATACGTGAAGTAACACAGTTATCTACAACGCAAATGCTCCCGCTTGCCGCTTTATATCGCCTATGGTGACAGGGGTTGATGAGCTTTCGACATGTACGCGCAGACAGACCTGCCAAAGAACCGCCTAAGAATCCTGTGAGAGTTGCATAATTATACGGCTAATCGTAAGTTAACTTAAAGGGTGATTACGTTAGAGGACTAAGCAGAGACTCTATTGCCTCTCTTCTACTCCAATTACTTCTACTTTGGTTAACAAGTTTCGCGAATAGCCACAAGTTGCTAACCCTAAGACATCATAACCCTAGTCTCTTATGTCGAAGGTGGCTATCTGTCGTGGAACACGGTGTTATTATATCCTTTTGCAGTCCCGGACTTCCCGACTAGTCCTTGCATGTGCACTTAGATGGTGAGTTGCGGCATCTAAGAATTGAGACAGAAGGTGAGGCTACCCTGCAAAGATTTGTATGGGAAAACGTTCAGGGAAGACTTAAGGTGTGTTACAGAAGATAGAGTTATTTTTATTTTTTCTATAAAAGCCTAATAATAGCTGGGGAAATTTAGGACTATATATATATGTGAAGAATGGCTTATTAAGCTTTATTATTCCATTATTAATCAGTATTTTCCATTATTAATCAAATAGAAAGCTTTTGGAAGACTTTGGAAAACTTTTAAAAGTTTTATGAATTCTTTTGTTATCTTCGCCACCTCGAATAGGGATAGATCTATTTTTCCGGAGTTGAACAATTCCGAATTCCTAAAGCCCCCCTTAAGGTGTATATATTTATTTATTTAAAAAATATATATAGTTTATAAAATAGGAATAGAAAGTGGTTCGATATATAATATTTACATCCATTTTATAAAAGTATATAAGTGGTTCGATATATATATTTATATTTATCTTTTTAAAGGAATATAAGTAATTCGATATATAGTATTTACGTTTTTTTATTATCGTTATTTATTGTTATTAAGTACTAAATTTTTTAAGGTAAAATATTTATTTCGTATATTGTTATATATTAATAATATTAAGTTTTGTTATAAGGTTATTTTGTATGCCTTTATTTAAGGGCTTTATTAATATATTAATGAATCATTTTTTAATATATATGTAATATATAATTACTTTTTTATTAATCACAGTTTTTTTAGTAAAATGGTATTATATATCAATATGTTTTATCCTTTTATAAAATTCATGATTTTCTGTTAATTTTTTAGCAGCTTTGTTATTAATAAGAATTTCTGGAAACTTAATTATATATCTTAGGTTAAAGTAATTATTTAAATAATAAAACATATTATTTAAATATATAGCTTTTTTAATAATTTTTCTTAAAGCTATTGTTTTTTAAAGTTATAAAGACCAGTTAATAGGATTATTAAATTGTATATTTCCTAGGTAAGTTATATAGCCGGATGTTAATTTTCGGCTATTTATATTGTCACCCCAGTTTAAATTGGAATATATTTTTAATTCAAGATTTTCGTTGCAGTTATATAATAAGCCTTTATCAGAAAATTTTAATAAATATCTTTATATATTATTTAATTTTTTAAAATATTATATATTAGGATTTAACATAAATTTAACATATATACAAATTGTAAAAATTATATTAGGTTTATTTTTTAAAGCTAGATATAATAAAAAGCTGATTTGCTTTTAATATTTGTTAATAATTTTATTTAAAATTTTAAATATATTTTTAACTAATTTAATACCCGGGGTTAAAAAAGTATTTTTTGGTTTTATATTAAAGTTATTTCTGATATTATATTTCTTTAAAAACCTTTTAATATATTTTGTTTAATATATTTTTATTATTTTATTTTCCCGGTTTATATTAATTTTATTACCTAAATACGTAATTACTAAATTTATATAATTTAACTTTATATCCTTTAATAATTTTTTTCGAATATATTTATAATTTTAATAAACGGGTTTATGATTAATATATTATTTATATAACAAATTATTATTATATTAGATTTTTTATTTATAAATATATTTTCGTTATATAAAAAAGGTATAAATCCTTATTTTTTTAATATATCGACAAAATATTAATATTATAATTTAAGTAATTGCTTTAAATTGTATAAGGTTTTATTTAATTTAATTACCTTATTTTAATTTATAACTTTTAAATAAAAGCTTTTTAGTAATTTGATATATATTTTTTTATTTATATTAAAGTAAACGAAAACGTTTTATACGTTAAATTATATAATATGCCAACTTTTATTAACAGCTATTATTAATAATAAATACCAGGTTTCTGGTTTAGTTATTATTAAAAAAATTTCTAAATAATTTATATTTAATTGTTAATTAAAGCCTTATACGATAAATTTGGCTTTAAATTTTTTAATTTTTTTTCTTTATTAATTACCTAGTTAAATTTAATGGAATTTATATCCGTTATAAGTTTGGATTTAAATAATTAACGGGTTTTTATAACCTTTTAACTTAAGGGTAAATTGGTTATAATATATGTATTTTGATATTTTAATTCTTTAATTTTAACTTAATAAATTATTAACCAAAACTTTTTATTAATATTTAATATAATTTATTTAAACGTATTAAGTTTTGTTATTAAAATTATTAATACGAAATTAACTTTATTTTTTTATTAAAAATTAATAATTAATTTATTAATAACGTATTTTTAATCATATATAATAAATTACTTATATTTATACGTATATAATTTTCAATTAGTTTATTATTATTATTATTTATTTGTTACTTTTTATTATTATTATTAAGTTTTTTATTAGCTTTTAAAAACGATTATATAGCCATTATAAAAATTAATATATTATTATTTACAGTTAAAATCTATTTATTAGCAGCTGATATTAATTAATTTTAATTAATTACTTTTTTATTTTAGTTATAAGGGTGATTTAAGTTATATTAAAATTTTGGAAAGTAGTTTTTTTAGTTATATCAGTTTTTAAAGTTTTAAAAACTTTTATAACTTTTATAACTTTTTTAATACTATAATTATTATTAGAAAAATTAATATTATTAAAGGGTATTTTGGCTTTTTTATTGGCTATATTAATTATAAAGCGATTTTCGAATATATAAACGTTCCGAAACTATATAGGTTTTTTATTATTTAAATTCTAAATTTTATAATAATTATTTTGAGTACCATAACTTATAATAACCCCTTTATTCGTACGGGATTCTAATTTATATATATATTTATTAATATTATAATAAACTATAAATCTTTACGTACATATATAATTTATATACGGTTTATAACCGTAATATATTTTAAAAAGTATTTTATATTTTAGAGATTTATAAGGTATATAATTATATATATATACTGCAATTAATAAAGTTTTACCTTATAAGTATTAAAATAATCCAGATTTTATAAAAAACGTTTTAATTTTATTTAATAAAATAAAATTTATTTGTTTAATTAAATTATTTAGTTTTTTAATATATACGAAAATTGTATTATATAATATACCGTATTTATTAAAGTATATTTTAAAATAATTATTTATATATTTAGTTTCGTTATTATTAAAAAATTTTTAGTTTTATACCCCGTTTAATTTTTAGCTTAAAATTTAAAGTTATTAAAATTTTTTAAAATTTCTAATTTAAAAATTAATAATTTAACTTTAAAATATTTATTTAATTTATTAAGGCAAGTTATATAATATTTATATTTATTATAAGTATTTGGCAATAAACCGCTTATATTATTATAAATCCTTTCGTTTATAACATATTCCTTATTATTTAAAAATATTTTATTTATATTTTAATTAATTTTAATTTGAAAATATATTTCGTATTTCTAATTATTAAAATATATAAGGTTTTATTTAAAAACTTTTATATTATTTTTAATTAGGAAGTTAGGGAAAAAGTTTAAAGATATATGGCTTAATTTTTATGTTAGGTTATTAATTAATTTTTTTATAATTTTATTATTTAAAGCTAATATAATATCTTGATTTTTTATATTATATTTAATTTTAAATAATATATAATATGATTTATTTTTTTAATATCTTTTGGTTATTAATTAACGCGTAATTTTATTAAAAAGTTTTATGTTTATATTTTTATTTATTAAAGTATAAATATTTTTAACCAATTTATAAATAAAAAGTTAATTTTTTATTTGAATATATAATAAATACTTTTAATGATATAATTTTAAACTAAATTTATATATTTAAGTTTTAAATCGTTAATTTTTTTTACTTAAAGGATATTAGTATTATTTTATTTAATAATTTTATTTATACGCTTTAGGTTAAAAAGAAAATTTTTATTAGTTATTATATAAAATGTAATATTGTTATTAGCTATAAGATGTATAATATTTTGATTATTTTTTCTTTTTTTTTAATATTAAATAAGTTAATTATTCGTTAATTATATTTAAGGAATTATATATAAGGTTATTAAGGTAATTTACGTTAAATTTAAGTTTTTCTATATTTATATCCTGATTTTTTTTAGGGGTTGGATAGAAAGTATAGGGTTTCTGGGTGGAAATAACTAGGTTTTCGAAATCGTTTAAAGCTGTATTTAAACGTTTTTTGTTCGAATTAATAATTTTTAAAGCCGTTTCTTTTGTTATATTAATTTGTTAGTTTTTATTATCGGTATTGATAAATTAATTTATAAGGGCGATTTCGTTAGCTTTTTTTCCCGTTTTAAAGAAATAAAAGTTAATTTATTTTTTTAATTTTTGGTTTTCCTTTTTGTTTTTTAAGATCTGGTTTTTTTCTTACTTTATTAATGGAATTTTTCCAGCTCGAAAAAGCTTTATTAGGATAAAGAAAGTAATAGTTTTTATTTGAATAACCTAGGCTTTTACAGTAAAAATAACGTTTATTGTTATTTTTTTTAGTTATTTTTAGCCCTTTTTAAGGTTAATAATTAACTTTTTTTTTCTAATTTTTTGTTTCGTCGATTAACGAAAAAAAAGTATTTCAAAAATATAGGATTTAAAGTTTTTTCGAAAAAATTGGGTTATATTTTGGACGAAAGTTTCGAAATCCTTTAATAACGAATTTAAAACCTAGGTTATAATTATTTTATTAAGCAATTCCAAATTTTTCGATTTTAATTCGTTAATTAACGACTTAATTTTATTAAGGTATTTTTTTATAGATTCGAAATTGTTATATATAAAGTTTAAAAAAAATTTTAATATAAGAAATTTAATTGTAAATCTTTTAGGCTTATATTGGCCATAAAGAATTTCCCAGGTTTTTCTATAATTAGTTATAACTTTTATATAATGCAAAAATCCGTTTTCGCATAATAGCTACATAATAATTAAGGCCTTTACGTATAAATATAATTTTAGTTCGAATAAATCATAATTTTATGTTAATATTGTTTTTAAGTAAAAAAAACTTATTAAAATGCTTATAATTATTTAGGACGAAAAGTTATATAAACTTTTCGAAATAAATATAAAGAAATAATACGATAAAGTTAAAAATTTGATAGCAGAAAAAGGTGATTCTAACGGTTTTTAACATAAAGAAATGGTGTAAATCGGTTAAGGTTTGGGTAAGATATAGAGGAATGTTGTTATTGTTAATATCGTTAAAAGTTATTCGCATCCGGGGCTTATAATTTTTAAGAATTAAGACAGAAAATAAGGTTACCTTATAAAGATTTGTATGGGAAAACGTTTAAGGAAAACTTAAGGTGTGTTACAAAAGATAAAGTTATTTTTATTTTTTTTATAAAAGCCCAATAATAGCTAGGGAAATTCAGGATTATATATATATGTGAAGAATAGCTTATTAAGCTTTATTATTCCATTATTAATCAGTATTTTCCATTATTAATCAAATGGAAAGCTTTTGGAAAACTTTGGAAGACTTTTGGAAGTCTTACGAATTCTTTTGCCATCTTCGCCACCTCGAATAGGGATAGACCCACTTTTCCGGAGTTGAACAACTCCGAATTCCTAGACGGCAGCTCTTGCACAGCTGGCAGCCGTTGGTAGCCCTTCGGTAGTGGCCTCGTCCCCATTGCGGCAAGAGTGCATGTATGCCAGACGCTTAAGGAAGTCTCGATAAAGATACAAAGCCTGCTTTCGAAACGAGTGTAACGTAGTTAGTAGACTTTAAAAAGGCGAAGGCTGGAATGGAGTGACTGGACCGAGTCACGTGTGACTGACCCTTTCATACATTTGACCGTTAGACTTATTTCCATGTTATTCACAGGAGTAATTCAGCTTGATCGAACCCTAGATGATGGGTATTAGCAGCAAAATTAGCGATTAGGAAAGCATCAAGCTGTCGAACAATAAACCAGTTATTGATGACCTATAGGAGGGAGAAGAGACTCAGTTATCGAAACTCGGCGAGGTTCTGATTAAACTTAACGAACTTAGTAGTAACCTTAAAGCAGGCACCTATGTTGCTAGATGTATCATTTATTCAGACGATCTTGTATTAGTCTACTACAATATATACCAAGCGAACCTATATATGACCGGGCTTGGGCCGGACTTCAATACGGTGGGATGCTGTAGGGACCGGAGCTACGAATACTCGTGCTCTTCTCCAAGCCAAGGTGAATTGCGAAGACGCTATGGATTAACGTTAGGACATACTCATGACGTTGTTGAGATACTGGTCGAAGACGAGAGCGCAATTCCAGATAAATCTTGGACCTGATTAAATACGAGGACTGTAATGTTAGTCTGCTTCTTCACTTGTACTCTACTCGAAGGCATAATGCATGCAATTCCGCGAGCGGAAGGAGCATTTATCATTAATGCGAGTTGTCAATGGAGGCGGGATAAGCATTGGCTCCCGACGCCACAGCGGGACAAAAGCCATCTATTGCGACCCGAGGTACTGGTCCGTAGCAGACAATTCAGGTGGTCGAGATAGGCCAGCGTCCCGCGTGCATATCCTACTGCCCTCGCCCATTGTCAAGAGGCCCGGTACAAAAAGCTTATCTGCGTGCAGAGAATGGGAAGCGACATTATTACTTAGCTTGGCACAGCTTCTCCGCCGGGAAACAGCAAAAGGCCCTTCTAGATTCCCAGAGATTGTATCAATTACAGGCGGTATTCCGATAGGGCCGGGCAGCCACTTCAACCAATATGCAGCGTTGGCACGGCCGCCCAATGAGACGCTGGTTGAGGGCGGAATAGCTACCTGGGAGGATTGTAGAAGCTCCGTTCTTGCATCTGACCCTGCGATGGCCTCCGTCATTGATGCTACTGCTTTCGTTCCGGATTATCTGCTCAAAGCCTGGGGAGGCTGGTGCACCCAAAAGCGAATAAATAGGGCAGGGGTTCCTATCTGTCGGGCGTATAGTTCATGGCACCGTCGTCTGGCGAGGGGAGAAGCGAGAGAACTGGTGCGGAGTGCGTGTATGAGAGACGTTTAAGATCCTCAAGATAATTGGAGTCGGCCGTGACAGATGAGATCTATCGCACCATCGGGTGTCTGCTGCGGCTGGGCGCGCGATGCCATGTCGTTTGGGAACGCGAGTCCTTGCGTAGTCTAGTAACAAATACTGCAGCGGCGCGGATTAGAACAAGGGGCGTGCGTCCCAAGTCCGCGCCCTAGTCAAGCTCGTCATGGATCGTGGCGTCGATTGGCTTTCAGCTCCGAGCGCCTACAACGGACGAAGATGGGCGAAGTGAACAGTGGCGATTGGGGAACGTGTTGTAATAAATATATATTCAATTGTGGCTCTCTGCAAAAGGCATGGGGTTGGATCGCATATGGACCATTGACTTGGCCACCGTTTTATTGGAATGGCACACCGTTGACCCGAAGGGCAGGTCCGTGATGCGGTTACCCTGACACGAGAAGCCTGTATACAAAAGGACAACCTGTTATGTTTCATATTTAACACTACCTAACCCATGATTCTCGTGCAACCCGTATCCGTACCTGCCGTTTTCACCATGATGATCACCACCATCATTGCAGATCAGCGAACGGCTTCAAACTTTGATTTTCCGTCCGGCGCTGTCATGCTATTGCCGCGGGGCTGTTGATTGTATCTTGATCAGGTGTGCGGAGCCTGCTACGTAAGCTAACTCGGGTACAAGGTGTAAAACGCGTAAGCGTCTCGACACAGGGGGCTCCGCGCCGATGACGATCTGGGTCGATCATTGCCGCACTCTAGCTCCCAATTAGTGGACAGTTTGGGCGGGACTTGAGGCTCCCGGGTACATGGCTGGCTGGGCTGGCCGAGTCCGGGCGCCAGTGGGGGGGAGGCGCTCGAGTGGGAGAGGAGGTCCCGTACTTACATAAACCAACCTACTTGACGTCGCCGCTCGCGCTAGTCTACCAGCGCATTGCGACAAACCAAGGTAGAACAGAACCCCCTGTGCAAGCTCTGATATGGTGTTGTGCTGTGAATATAGTGTATTCTTACACTCCCTACGAACCGGAAGCACGCCTAGAGTTCCATATTCCTTGGGACACGCATGCGTTTTGTGTTGCATCCGATAACAAGGTGAACATTGAACGCTTTCCAAGGGCAGTCTTATCCTACGGCAGGTCACTCGGGATTTCTTAAACCACGGGTTTCTGCCAAACTTGGGGCTACCATTGGCCGAACCGAGCATGCACATTACATGCATACTGACGCTCGAATGCTACGTGGAATGATACAACGAGAACATCTATGTCGATTTTCGTTTTACCGCACCTTTACCTCGTAGCTATAATAGGCCGTTTTTTTAGCGCCCTTGACAAAGTTCAGGGCCCGTGCGCCCCCCCCCCTACCCAGCGCCGCCGACCTTTGACAGGAACCTGCATGACTACTGCAGCATGATTCAATCGCGTCCTGTCGCCCAAGCAACATGCCATCACATTTCGGTATTTCCAAAGAGTTCTCTCGTATTGTCGACTTGAGCCTGTCGGATCAAACCTTCTTTTTTGGCCCATATGCGGGTGTGAGACTAAATCGCGACGTCGAATTGACTGCAAAATTGACTGGGACTGTCTTGCTGTAAAATACCAGCCTAAGATAGGAAGCTATTGCTCTGCTATACCTAGCGCTAGGAATTATATGCCCATAGGAGAAAGGTAGTGCGTCTCTTTTCCTGTAATTTAAACACAGGGCGCTATGCCCCACTGCAGGTAGCGCTATAGTCACATTTTAACCCGGATAGGGGACAGGGGGCTTGAAGATGCTGACATGGGGGGCTCCCGAAGGAATCCCGGAGAATGAGCTGCAGATTACCGAGATATACCGGGAAGCGTCAGCGTCGCCACCATGGATGTACCAGGATTACAGGACCATATATACTGATAATGAGCAATTACAGGTAGTAAACGTATGTAGCGACGTAACAGGAATGTCGACTCAAGAATGCACTGGATCCACGCTACAGGAATAATCGACCATTACGCGACAAAACATACGTCGACCGAATTGTGATTGTCTACTAAACACGCTCCAGCGAGACACAAAGCATGCAAGTACCGACTTGCGTACCCGTATATAAACCACCAGGTCGATTTCACTGGTTGCCGGATAAAAACTCCATGCAATGTCTTAAAACCCGGAAGTTGGATCGTTTGGCTGGTCTCGTGTTATCATTACCTAGTCACTGAAGCAGGCCATGGAAGAGCAGATGAAGAGAACAACAGCCTTGGTAAACCTCGAGAGCTTGAAATGAAATGGATGAAGCGTCAAACTGACAGATGTCGTCGTGGCTGTCGGCCGTTAAGGTTCGAAACAAGGGAGGGGTCAACATTGGGTCGGTGCGGTTTCTAGAGAGCCCGGAAGGTCAGAGTGCGAGGAAAAGAAACCTTCTGATACATATTCCGAAGCCGTTTCAGAATGGATTGGCAACCACCTCCTCACCGTTCAGAGCAACGGAAAACATTGATCGTCGCATGTAGTGACGATCGACACACTGGCTTATATGTTCCCTGTTGGAAGGGTGGGAAAAAGATATGGAATGGAACCTGTTACTAACCTCTTAACAAGATTTTGTTACCAAGCTGAGACTAGCACAAGGTTCGTCCCCCTGATTGACCTGCCCGCTCCCCCTACTTACGCGTCACCCTAAACTAAGTTGGATCTACATCCGGGCTCCTTAGTCATGGGAATGGCGTCGTCGATCACCAGCCAAGCCCTACGGAATTAGGGGATTATTGGCAGTTTTGGTAGATAGGCAAGCAGTGCTAATTCGCTACTGCTGCCAACTGCCGGCCCTACTTCTTTAGAATCCCATTAAAATGATGGGCACTTACTTAGTAGCTCTAATATCGATAAACATGAGTTTCATGTTTCAGATAGATACCGCTTAATCGCCTGATTTCTTCTGCTAAACGCATTACGTGTAAGGCCGGTCATCTTCCGAAGGTATTAGACCGAATGGTAAGAATCGGACTGAAAGATCCTGTCGCTTGAAATACATTTTCCAGAGGCTAGTTAAGATACGACTTCTGAAATGCAGTATTAATAGGTCTGGGCGAAACACATAGATGCCTGCCCCTCATTTTCTACTAGCGAGCATTACTATACCGAAAAATATAGGAGATGGTGCATAGTGCTCGCCCAGATGATCTACAACTAGTGTCATTCTAATCGTAGAATCCACGTACCACCTACCTAATCCATCTTCCCTATCCTGAAAATTTCATCTGCGCTTAACTCCAACCCTTCACTTACCAGCAGCGGAGATTGATGTGATTACCCACCCACCATGCATTTCACATGGCAACCACTCAAGTACCGCAAGTTGAAGAAAAGCTACCCCTGATCCCGACCGATCAATTGTCAATCGTTTCAATCCCTCAACCGACCCGAATTAGTTGTACATAACAACATCAAAGTAACAAGTAACCACCAAACGCAACACCAACCACCAACGTACCTCCCGTCCATGATGTACTATATACCAACTGAGCCTGTTTCGCCGTTTTTGTTCTCCGTCTCTGCTGTAGGCTATAGTACTGTATTCAACCCAGGTAGGCATATAAGCATACATATAATGTTAAAGTGCACATAAACTTAAAAGTAGACTGAAGTACTAGCCTCCCACAATCCTTTCAAGGGTGCCCCCCACATGCCCGCCTTTTATTGAACCCTACATATGCAAATATATAGTATCAAAGTACCACTTATCAAGCTTCCTAGTAGACTCGAGAGGAGTACTATTAGTCTAGGTACCTTGACCTTCTGGCCTGAAATCCACTAGCGCTACACACTGCAGTCGCAATCATCTACAAGCCCACTCCCCGAGTTGATTTCCCATTGTATGTACCGGCTTTGGTCCCAGCTGTCGCCCTTTTTGTAACCTCCAGTCCCTCCCTCCCTCTTGTGATTTTCCTATTTCGCCTCTTTTTTCCACCTCTCCCATCGTTTCTCTGAGAAATCAGGCCCTGCTGCTTATTATTCAGTTGTTTGAGCGTCGATCAGTCTCAATACAACCCTTCAGACTGTATAGTCCTTTCTCCTTCTTTTTCTCCTCTACAGCCTATTTTAACTCCCTTTGTGTGGTGTCATTCGTTACATGCTGTTCAAATCTTGAGAGACCCTTATACGTCGGATGACAGGGCCCGTAGATATTGCTTTCGACATATACATACCGCAGCACATTGATTCAGCGAGGACGACCGAGAGGAATCGGTGGCTGCATATAGCCCGAACTCTAGACTATTCGGAGTCGGGTTCGCCATCGGTCGACTCCGAGTGCCAGTCGCGTCTCCTCCCACGAGTCTGCTCTCGCTAGACGACCATGGGAGCGAAAATGCCTTCTTCGCACCAGAAGTTCTTCACCATGCGGAATCCCTTCTCAAGATGTGTCCTCTTCGCCGTCGCACTGTTGTTCCTACTTGTAATAAGTTGGAAGTCCGATAGGATAGAGGATGTCGGCTCTCAGATCATACATGCCGCCTCCCATCACAACCAGAAGGAGAGTGTCAGCCAAGTGCCCATTGGCGATGGGACCCAGGCGTCTGACAAGGACCTACCGCTTGTCACGAACCACCAGATGAATTGCAGTGTTGATGTGCCCAATATCGAGTCATTGATGAACAGATTCGGGTTGGAGGATGGCTTCCAGTACTTGAAGCGATATGTGAAGATCAACCGCCAACCCATTGCTCGGAAGTCTATCACCAAACTGAATCAGGAGTTTCTTCCAACGCATTTCAATGCTTACGACCTCACGAACCCGAGAACTCTGGAAGATGAGCAGTGTCTCGAACCCCTAGAGGTCCCTGTTCCTCAGTCCTCCTACCCTGCTTCGGGCAACCTGTCCGATTTCATGTTCGGCGTTTCGACTACCTTTAAGAGATTCAGCGGCGAGGAGACGAGCCCCGTCAATGAATGGGTGTATTGGATGACGGATGGCAAAGGCCATTCCAACGGTGCCAAGCTAGTCCTTCTTCTATTGGACGCCTCAGAGGAAGAAATTCAGCAGGCGACATCTGTCCTGCGGAAGCTAGGAATTGACGTGGATGTGTATCACTCGGATTCGTCGATGGAGATGGCCGTTCGCTACCTTACACTCATCCCGACGTTGTACTACCACCCCGAGAGAGCTAACAAGAAGTGGCTAGTCTCGTGCGACGACGATACCTTCTTCCCTAGTGTCCACACGCTTGCCCAAAAGTTTGAGGAGTATGACCCGAATGAGATGCTGTACATTGGGACACTTTCCGAAGACGTCAACAATGTTGACCGACACGGTTCCCAGGCATTCGGTGGTGCCGGCGTATTCATCTCTGTCCCTCTGGCTGCGCAGGTTACTCGACACTACGAATCCTGCAAGACAGAGCAGAAGATTCTTGAGTCCAACTCGGGTTGGGGCCCTCAGGGAGATATCCTGTTGCGTAAGTGCATCTACGAGAACACGGAAACGAGATTGTCGATTCTACATGGACTGTACCAGCTCGACCTGTACGGAGACCCTTCCGGTTTCTACGAGTCCGGTATCAAACCGATTTCTCTGCACCACTTCAAGGGCGGCGGGTGGCACTTTGCCCGCCCTTGGCAATATACTAAGCTTGCCCATGTCTGCGGCGAGGATTGCACATTCATGCGCTTCCGAACAACGGATGATTTCGTCATTTCTGCTGGGTACAGCGTCGCCCACTACCCGGACGGCATCAACTTCAACCTGATGCAGATGGAGCGAACTTTCGCTGCTGCGCCACAGGACAAAGGATGGAACTTGGACTACGTGTTTGATCCCCAGCGGCCCAGCCTCCTCAAGACTGGCCGCAAGATCAGCTGGGAACTCCAAGAGGCCGTCTTTCACGAAGACAACACTCTGACACAATATTACACTCGAAAGGCTAACGACTGGCGGTGGGTTGATGCTCAGGATCAACCGATGTCGCAAGCGGATGGTCTAATTGAGCTCGTCTGGCTCCCTTGAGGACTACTCCATGATTACTTGAATGAAACTCGTGGACCATTCTCCTTAACCGACTTGAAAAAAGCGACAGGATCGTATACCCTCGCGGATCTTGAACTCGGCTTTGGGCAGCGAAGCAGCGCCCCTATTCGAACACCATTAGCGGCTTGATTGCATCTCTGGCTGCCTTCGCTTAAGGGACACTTTTGGGCATTCTCACCTATACCTACGTTGTATTCCTGGACCTGCCGCGCCATCCATTTGGGGTCCACACCAATGAACCGCAGCATATTCCGTCTGCCTCGCCCCGGTCCGCTGTGCGAACTTTTGCTCACCAATCATCCGCTTCATGGAGCATCCACACGATTGACTGTTCGAATCCGCATGCGCTGGCTTATCGCACTAACACGTTCGAAGGCAATGATAATGCATAATATTTCTCACTGAGTCGGTCTTTCTCAACGGCATCACTTCTCTTCTTCACATGCGTCATTCATAGTTGCCATTCGTTTTTTCGGCGGGGCTAATCAGGTACCCAACGACAAGTCTGGCATTCGGCTGGGATGGCAATTTTATGTGACGATGGATAAGTTTTTCAATATTTACTGCATCGGCGTATCGGAGCTTCTTGTCGATAACCGCTTGGCATATTCTACGGTGACGGATTGTGTCCTGGCACGTGTATCATAGCAGACAAATCACCTTGGGAGGGAGTTATGTGGCATAGACGATGGACGGCGCGGCAAGATGTCTTTTTTTTAGACCTGGCTGCTCTCTGTTATTTCTGAGGTGTGTCATTGAAAAATATTTACGAATCGGCAGAATCTGTGGCGGGTTTGGAGGGTGGGAAAGTGCTAGGGAAATCGTTCTGATGGTTTGGAAGGGAACTTGCATTCCTCGGTATCGAAGTGCTCGAGACGAGATGAGAAGGATCCATTGCACTTAGATGCGTACATACTGAAGCTATACGAACAGAGAAATAACTGAGACCAGGTGTGCTTGCTTTATCAACCGAGTAAGTTAAAAAGTATTCCAGAGTTAGTAGTCTCATTCTCCGAGGGCAATGCGTAAGTAAATCTGGCACCTCCTTGGAGTTTCATCAAATACTCCAACAACTCCGATTCGAATTCTCAGGACTTAGCAGGGGACAATCGCCATAAAATAGTAATATAACGCTTTATTAAATCCAGTGGTTCAATTCCAGCATGACCAGACGGCAAGAAAGCATGTGGTGGAGCACCAAGAGAATGCTTAGGACTGGGAATAGGGGTTAGAATAGGGGTCAGACAACCCACACAACTGGCGCGGACTTATCCAATATTAAACGAGCCAAGAGATATATACAAAACTCCTTGATATGTTCTGGAATTGACCATACCGGAGCTTATGATACGACGGGGATCAGCTACCACGATCCCCGTCAGAACGGTTGAGGGGAACAGTAGTGACATGAGAAAAGCCAATCTGCAATTATTTTATAATTTTTATGAGGCGGAATGATAGACAAGGCCGATTTGCCTATTATCAAGTCAATGCATAAGACGCCATAAGCGAGCCTCTTGGTTAGAGAAAAATCATGAGGGTGGCCGCCAAAGGCTGTATTGGTGAGGAATGACAAAGGTCGATACTTCCGAATTATTATCAATTGTTCTCCTTATGCCACCATTTCCCCCTGCATCTAATCAACCAACCACTTTTCTTTATTGAAGTAATCACGCCATCATTTCCAACCATTGTAGCTTTAAGCACAGATTCCGCAATTCGCCTGACTGCCACTTTCCGCAGAGCAATGGATTGCCGAGTCACCACAGTAACCCCTAGAGCTTTTAGACAACGAGCCCATCGCCCGGGATTATGCAAGGAAGGACACTCACGCAGAGTAACAGCAAGTATAACCCTCGTCGGGGCACACATAGTCATACTCCCCGGCTCCCTCGGTCCCACATGTCCCGTCGGGGGAGATCGTGGTCCCGGGTATTGGTTCGGTGCAGGCTTCAGTGGAGTTCGAGTAGTCCGCCTGACAGCCCACCGTCGTTAGGCAGTGCTCGCTTGTCGAACCGCACCAGCTATAGGACGGGCAGCATTGAGGATCACCAGGGCATGTGTAGCCATTCCCGTCACCTGCTCCCGCGAGGCCGCAGGGGGCCGTCTGGGGACACTTCCGCGCGTGCCGCGACCACCAGGAGAGCCACAGCGAGCTTCGCTATAGGAACTAACGTGATGTTTGCTGGGTATTACACCCGTCTCGAGGTCCGATTATTGGAAATGGAGATAGGGAACTTTACTCACTGGGGCATGGCCCTCATATTTTCGGTCGTCTAACATGAGATGCCGCCGGACTGGCCGGACTTGTTCCTGAGAGGCCGTTCGAGCGCCGGTAATTAGCATCGGCGAGGGTTGGTCGGTGACAATGCAGCGATGGACGGGTTCGAAATTATGTCGTTGAAATGTTTGTGACGTAGACATAGCTCGTTCTTGATTTAACCTCGCAAATCTCTCCTTTCCGCCTTCAAGGCAAAATGGGCGATGATCTAATGCTACCGGGCATGCATCCCAATGGCATGAAGATGATTTACCCTACATGTGCGGGAACTCGCCCTTCTTGCCTGCTACCGTACTGAAGTCCCCTTTACGTTAAACTCAGCCCGACATTTAGGCGATATATCTCGTAATGCCTTGGCCGCTGAGTACCGACAGGAGGTTGGTGATGTTCCGATTCTTGGTGAAGCTTAACGGACAAATCCCTACTTAAAGAGCAAACGCATTAACGTATTGTCTTTCATTCAAATCTGTAGTCTATCCGGCCGCAGGCGGGGTTTGATAGCGCCTATAGCAGGATACACAGCTTCTCATCGTGTCCGCGATGGAGCTTACGCTATCCTGGCGCTGGCTTACTCAGAGACGGGGGCGACCCCGGCCTCCTCCAAATAGGAGGCGGCTATACGCGACTTGAAACCGAGCGTTATTATGTAAGATGACTTACTAAGTCCCCGTGGGCATTAACAGCTCTGTGATGATGGGGGGCGGTCACTTGCGCGAAAGATTCACCGCATTACCTCGGCGCAATACCACATCGCTCCTATTTTATCACGTCCACACACGTAATCACTAAAATGGCCCAAAGGTTCACCGATGCCAAACACAGCCATATGGGTGATGACGAACCAGTCAGCAGCATGACAAGGAATATTGGGACAAGCCGAAGTCGCAATGTCAGCATACGGGAAAGGATGAGTTGGTCTGATATAAATAAGCAGGCGCCCCTCCTGGTACCCAACTACGCGCACGGGTGGGGGACCTGAAATCAAACCTACAGAGTAAGAGAGTTATTCATCACTTCCGTAAGAAGCTACCTTATACATAAATCTATATTAAGGCCGATATGTCATCTCAACGACGGTTTCTCCTAGTCACAGGCGGAAGTGGCTTCGTCGGCGGTCAGATAGTGCGAAAGGCGTTGGAAGAGGGTTACGATGTCCGCGTCACAGCTCGCTCTGGCGACTCGGCAAGGGCTATCGCTTCGAGGTTCCCGCAGTACTCATCCCAACTCTCCTCGGTGATCGTCCCCGATCTAACGAGAGTCGAGTCGTACCGGAACGCTCTCGGGGGAGTAACCGGGGTCGTTCACGCCGCCTCTCCATTTATCCTCGACCCCGCGGACAATGTGAAGGATCTCCTGGACCCCGCCGTCAAAGGCTCGATTGCAATCTTGGAAGCTATTAAACGATGGGGCCCCTCGGTCACCCGCGTTGTGGCGACCTCTTCGTTTGCCGCTGTCGTCGACGACACGAAGGGCAAGCGCGAGGGCTATACGTATACGGAGAAGGATTGGAACACGGCTACGTACGAGCAGGCCGCGACATCGGCCGACGGAGCCTATGCGTATCGTGCCTCGAAGGCACTCGCCGAGAAAGCAATGTTCGATTGGGTCGAGGAGAATAAGCCCGGCTTTAGCCTCACGACTATCTGCCCGCCGTGGATATACGGCCCCTACGCCCACGAGCTGAAGCAAACGGAAAATCTGACTGCGTCCGTATATCTGTTTTCGAAATTGGTAGACGCCGAGGATGTGCCGCCGTTCGACTTCGGCGGCTACGCTGACTGTCGAGAGGTTGCGGCTGCGCACCTCCTGGCCTTCGAAGCCCCGGAGGCCGGCAACCAGCGGTTCATCGTCGGCCAGGAGTTCAGGTACCAAGCTGCTGTTGACCTGGCGAGGGGCTCGATCCCCGGGCTCAGGGACAGGCTCCCGGTTGGCAAGCCTGGATACGTTGAGCCGGGTTACTCCCTCGATGGTTCGAAGGCGGCTGAGGTTCTAGGACTGACCTACATGAGCCTGGGTGAGACGGTGAAGGACACGCTGGATCAACTGTTGCGGTCGGGACATATTGCTGCTAAAGCCTGAGTTCAAGTTCACGCGTTAGGTTAAGTCTCCTTACTGGTTCCTTCTTATTCTGTTATAAAACCGGAACGAGGAAGTTGCATACATGGTCCGGAGTCTGTTTTAGTCCTGTCTCTAAATCGCATGCGAGATCCTTCATCGTAGACGCTATGGGGAAATATTCAAGTCTATCTTGATAGCTTCTAAAATGGGAGCCAATGTAAAACAGGGCTTGGCATATATGGCATCGTGGAATGCGGAAGTATAAGGAAGGCCGTGCTCAATGTGTTTGCGCTTGTGCCGGATGCAGTTCAGGGGTAGAATGACAGCGGCCGAATTTTGTGAGTGGTGATTAGCGGAGACTTCTAAACTGTGACCGTTCATTCTGCACCAGAAACCGCGAGGCTTGGCAAAATGAGGGTGACTCTTGGATTAGGATCCATATGGTTCCCAGATTGGACGATTGCGGCATCGCATCTGGCTGGCGTATTTGCTGGGGTTCGCGAGGAGATAAAGATAGCATAGGAGGTCATAGGAAATAACGCCGTGTGCTTGTCAACCCAAAGGGCATACTAGTCAGGTCTCATAGGCAGAACAAACGACCGTAAAGAATCTGATGAGGTAGCGTTTAGATCACATTCGGGCGAGTGGCTCAAACTTCGAATCAACATATTCTGCTCTGTCTTGCTCTATCCATCAGCCCTTCCTTAGCCCCTATCCAACATGCCAAGATACGCCCGTTTATATCATACACCTGTATAAGAATATTGGGGTATGGATATAGTCTGTATGATAGACACCATAAGTAGAATCTACGTCATATAAAGGTTGGACGGGGATAGAGCATTCGCGGTTCGCCTTACCGTTTCGGCCATTGCATGTTATTTCGCATATCCAGACGTCGTTTACCTCACAGCTTCGAGAAGATTAATAGCATACATAGACAAGGTAGCAATAAAGACAGCCTTAGCGACCGAGTTTCGGGGCAAACTTTCTCGCCCCGGACCAGAGCTCTTCTATAGGCCCACACGCCGATGCTACCACGCTGCGTGCATGCGTGCCTATCTCCGTGCAGCATCCCCGTTCTGTGCTCGAGTCCTGCCCATTCAGATAAAGACAATGTTCTACTATTGTGTAATACAACATGTGCGCGGCCGCCTTTACCTCACTACTATTAAGTGCAGCAGTTCTCATCAGCCTGTTGTTACCTAGTTAGGATGCATCGCGAGGCTCTTTGACAAATTTCTCTCCGTCCGCCTATTAGCCTGTTTCAAGTAACGTCACCCTATCAACCTAACACTTACTAAGTTATAGGCGAGGCAGCTCAGCAGTAACGAGTCTTACAGAGCTTTGTCCATCGACAACTCCGCAATTCTGACGCCCTTCTCCTAAAAGCACACAGAGGACGCCCCCGTCAACAGCCGGCCGGCCAGTCAACAAGGAAGCCCGGCTAATCGAGAGGGAGGGGGCAGGAAGATGTCGAGGTCGAGATCCACGCCGTATTCGTGTTCGGGTACCGGCGGCGGCGGCGCTCCGCGCGGTCTGTGCCGAGCTCCGAGGCGGCGGGTTCTCGTACGAGGCGTGGCGGCGGGTGGGCGGGGACTGGTTGGTTCCTGGCGGTCCTTGTGCGCGCCCGCGCCGGGGCTACCAGCAGGCGCGCGCCTGATGGCGGTGGCGCTGCTCGTGCGGGAGGTGCTTGGCGTTCCTCTGTTTCGAGTCAACGTTGGGGTTAAGTAGGGGCTAGCCAGGGGTTAGGCATATAATCCGGATCGGCTAAGTATGCCCGGGATCCCTGCGGGAGATTGGGGATTGGGGATGGGGGTAGTCGACCCCCTATTACCGCCATGTGCGTGTTGCGGGGTTATGGGGATTATCTGGATAGCCGGTCATTCGTCATCGCGGTTACGAAGTCACGTAAGGGGATGACAGAGACGTATGTATTCACATAGAGATATTGCATCTAGAATTAAACAAGCGGTATGCCGGGACTCCTCCGGCCAAGTGTTCCATGAATCCATCTTCTCGAGCCTTACATAATACCTAATCAAAAGCCCAGGACAAGGGGGTATTCAATCCCGATCTGCGCCTCCCCAATGCCTACTTCTCGACACTGGAATCGACGACGTCTGGCAGCCAGTCATCTAGGACAGTAAAACAAGTTAACTCCGGACTCCACCGGTGTTACATGATGAATGCACGGATCTGTGAGAGCACAACAAGACACGCTTGGGCTTGCTTACCTGTACGCCGGACCATGCAGAACGAACGCCTTCGGAATGTGCCCTTCCCTTCCTGGCGCCTGTGACATGAACGGCCCCCTCCCATACGTACGCCCTTGAGTCCACCGTGGCATAGAACGCACGACTCGCATACACGCACCGCTGTACCCTTATACATGTACCCCTGAAATAAAAAGGAAAAAAAGAAACTTGAACCGAATGCCTCCGACGAACACCAAAAAGGATATATGCTTAATCCATCCACCCCTCCATCAATCCGGCCAAGCCAACCAGAGCTGCTCACGAAGTGCGAAAATGCCGGCCGACGCCCCCGCCCCTATGAAGCCCAGCCGCCCTCGCTGTCGATGAGCCTCGCCGAGGCGGAGGCCGGATTAGAGGCGCCGCCCGCGACCCTGGCGCGGTTGCTGCCGCTGCCGCTTCCGTAGAGCATCTCGAGGAGCTTGCCCTTCTGGCGGGCGCGGACGCCTTCGAGGTATGTGCCGACGTCTTCGAGGCCGCGGATCTGCTCCTCGAGGGTGAGGGTGCTGCTGTTGACGCTGCGCACGAGGGGGCTGACAAGCTTGCGGCGTAGGGCCTCGAGGTTGGCCTTGAGGGTTAATAGTCTACCGTTGTGCTCGACGAGGACGCCCTTGTTGCGCACCGTCTTCTCGCGCACGTCGTGCAGCAGCTGCCGGTTGCGCTCGTACTTGGCCACCTCGCTGGCTTTGGGTCCCAGGATCCGCGTCCACATCGACGACAGCAGGTCCGCGTGGCGATCCTCCTGCAGGCTCGACTCGCGCACCACGATCCGCGCCAGGTTCAGGAACTGCCGGTCGATGGCCTCGAACAGCCCAAACAGCGCCAGCGAGTGCTGCAGCTCGCTCTCGATCGCCTCCTCCAGCACCGAGATGAACTCCGTAAACGTGCGCTGCAGGGTAAACCGCGTGCGCTGCGGCTGCGACATGCCGAAGATGTGCGTCGTGACGCTACCGAGTCGCGTTGGCAGGCCCGTGTCGCGGTTCTCGAGAAGGCCAAGGGAGCACAGGATGTTGTGTATATTTGAGATGGCCTTTGACAGAGGCGGGCTTGGCATGGTTTGTACCTGGGTCAGCTCGCGCCGCGCCCAGTCCATGACTATGAGGATGCCGTCGATATCCCCGTCGACGTTGGCAAAGAACTTGGTCAGCTCGATGGCGAGCGTCTTCAGACTGTCCGACAGCTCGTCAAGGGACTTAACGATGAGGGGCGCCGA
This sequence comes from Monosporascus cannonballus, assembly GCA_004154925.1. Classification (NCBI taxonomy): domain Eukaryota; kingdom Fungi; phylum Ascomycota; class Sordariomycetes; order Xylariales; genus Monosporascus; species Monosporascus cannonballus. The sequence continues at coordinate 54,885 of QJNS01000137.1, read as the reverse complement.
AGTCATGTTGCTCGACCGCACGCTCTCGCCTAGGTCCCAGACAGCAACTCCCGTCGCCTGCAGATCTCCGACTTGGGAAACGCCATTCTCCGAGTAATATATGAGCGGTTCGAAGGACCGTGCAAGGCCTGCCACCTTGACCAAATCTGGCACAGGCCGTAACGAAGGCGACTCGAATAGCGACTTCACTGCCGATACCGACAAAATAGTAACTAGGGTCGCGACTATGATATTACCCCACGACTTAGTGATCATCTGATATTTTGACCGCAAAAAGTTGAAGGTGGTCTCGAAGGGCTCCGTCCGATGCTGGATATCCGCACGAACGGCGAATCGGATGTCTGGGAGCCGAAGTTAGCATCACGACATGTTCCGAAGCTATAAGAGGAACCCACAGTTGTTACCTCTTGCGGTTTCGGGGGACATGGAAGCCATCATGCTCCTTCTTTCATCCTCTGTTGCCGTTCTACCGCCATCTCCCTTGGGCGATCCGCGCTCACTCTTGACGTGATCTACCAAGGTCTCATCCTCGCCGTGCGCCCCAGGATCGGGTGAGCGCCCCTTCTCGGGACTGAGGCTGCCGGTCGGCAGGCGGGTCCTAATCGCCTGCTCGAGGACGTCCTCGTCCTGATGGAAACCGGGGCCCGACAGTCCCGACCTCCTGTGCACGTGGTAGGCCAGGTGATTTTCGCTCTGGCGCCAGAAGCCCGACGAGCGACTACCGTTTCCGAGTCGCCTCCACGCTGGGGGCGAATAGCCACCGGCGGAGTGACCATCGTCGTTGTCCTCGTCCATGCTGTCGTCGCTCTCCATCTGGTCGAGGTCCGGGTCCGAAAAGTGATACGCCGAGTGCAACGACAGGTGACCTGAGTGCGACGGCGGCGACATGGGTGTCTTGAACTGCAGGTCGTCCGCGCTTGCGGTGTTCGACGGGAAGGGATGGTGCCGCGCTTCGTACGCGGCGGTCATTGTGCTGGTTTCCCCGTCTATCTACCAATTGCTTCTCAACACTGGGTGGCGCGGGCAATGCCTTGTAGCGCAAGAAGAATGAGCGCAAGCCGCTGGATGGCGATTGCGATTCGTTATCGTTATGTGGTTGGTGGGTGAGTTGAAGAGGACTCCTACTCCTCGCCTGGGCGGGTAACGGTGGTAACGCCTTAAGCGAAGATGAACCCCGGACGCGCTTGTTACTTATGGCTGTCGCGGGCGGCGGTGGGTTCTTGGTAAAGCGGGGGCGCCAGGGCCAGGATAGCTCTGGTATGCGAAGTGGGATGTTGCCGGTCGCGATGAGATAAGTATACAGGAACACGAAGGTCAATGTAAGCGAAGCGATAAAGGTACTCGGCGCAATGGTGATAGTAACCAGCGAGAAATTGTTATTGACGGATACCAGAGGCTGCATGGAATACATATACCTACTAGGTAGGTAGGTAGGTAGGTGAAGAGCAAAGTAGCCCGTTTGAACCCGAATCGGGTCGCGACTTGCCCAGAGGAAACGGGGGGTCCAAAGTAGATGGTATGTACGTATGATAGCTATCAATTCCAGTCTGGTCTCATTTGGTCTCTCCTATAAAACAACAAACGGGAATCGAAAATTTCCAGGTTATCTTGAGAGTACGAAAGCGATAGATACGGGAGAGGTCAATTCGAGAGGGGTGGCAATGCGAGATCAGTCGGCGCGGAGAGGGAGTCTTCTTGACAGGGCAAGAAGGGGGGGGTTTCAAGATGACAGCACCCGCCCTTCATCCATTTTCGGCTCCCTACTGGAACAAGCGCAGTGGAGGTACGTAAATGATCATGCAGGTAGCGCACGGGCCAAACGGGTAGATAGAGACAGCGGGCGCTGAAATGGCTGAAATCGGGGAGGTTGGGAAGACCTAGCCCAGAATGTACCGGGATGTCGCGCTTTAGGTTTAATGCTAGACTCCCTGGTGGACCAATTATCCCCCAGTATTTTTGGGTGCTCCTCGAGACCGACCAATAATCAAGGGCGGGATGAATCACGCAGGTGAAGAAGTATGGAGTAGTGTATACTATGTGCCTACATGATGTCTCATAGAGCAATGCAAGTACCGACTACTGCACCGCGGCCCTTGCGTGCAGTGCAGCCCACGGCGGGAATTCAAGGGGGTTTCCGCAACTCTAGAACGATGAACGTAACTCTTAATCTCCTCTCACATTTTGATTTGTCCCTCTTGCATACACCCTATTCATTAATCGCACCTTATGCCGACCATCTTTTTGCCAGCTGTGGTGGAATTCTGTGTTGACCTATAATGTACGCACTAATTCCCATGCTTTGCTGGAGCCGTATCATGCAACCACTTAAACGCGTGGTTCTGGGCGGGGGACGGTATCATGTGATTACTCTTATTCCCCCCTACATATGTAGGCAGAACTCCATACTTTATTTAATAGGACGACGTCAAATAAACGACCAACGGGGGTTAGCCCCACCGTCGTATATGCCCAACCAAAACCGCGAGCTTCCTCACTCACCCCGCAATCCCATAGCGGTACTGAGCTCCCTTTATACGGGCAGACGGGCTGCCGACTACCATCGGTTCAGATGATTCGCGGTTCTAGGGAAAGGTAGAAAAGGACGCAAACAAACTTAAGGTAGCTAGCCACCTATCGGCTAAGCGACCAGATGATGATCAATTAGGCCTACAGGAACGCGGGTCGGTTGGGTTACGCGGGGTAATAAGAATGAAAACGAATTATGCTGTTCGTGTTGCTAGCGACATGGTTTTGAAGACATTCGTTGTGGCTTCTGTAGTTAGGACATGAGTCGTGATATTCGATATTCCCTTTTCAGCTCCTTAGGTGTTACAAGGAAAATAATTGATACCAGACAGCAGGCACCTCTGTTCCCGAACCGTCCTTAAACTCCATCCATCTCCACTGGGTAAACCGGAAGTCCGTAGCCATGAGCAACGAAGGAAGCCAGACAAGGTGCCATCCGGGTTGAAACACTCGAAAATTGATGCGTAAGGGCCTCGCAGGGCTAATCTGCTCGGGCCACCTTGGGGGATTCGTTCGTTGTCTAATCTATCCGGGCCGTCTCGAGGCTTCTCGCCTGGGGATTGGCCAGATTGTTGACTTGCTTAGTCGGCGGTGGTTGGTACTTGCTCTTCTTCTTGAGTCTCTTGCGCGCCACCATCACAGGTACGGAGCTTTTAGTCACCAGATAATTCGAAAAGGATCCCAGAAGCGTCCTTCACTCGACGTTAGTAGAGGTCAACGAGTTTGGAGTGGGTTTCAGCCTACTTACCCTTTCAAGGCGCTTCTACCGCGACTGCCCAAGATGACAAGCGTGGGGTTCACGTAGTCGATCACTTCGGTAATGAGATGCTTCGGATTTTTGCAATGGATCACCTCCACGATGACCCGCACCTGCAGCTGTGTCTTTCGCAGAAGCCTCGACACTTTCTCGGTGATCTCCTGGACAGCCCGTTCCCTTTCCTCTTCCAGTCTATTTTTTCCGCGCGAGCTAGGCGCCGGAGAGGGCGTGGTGCTTCGAGCATCCAAGGCGCGCATATACGGCGAAGCAGTGTGCGAACCTTGCCTACCATTAACTCTCGCCATGGCATTAAGAGCTGCCGCTTGTTCCCTCATCGCCCTGGGCTCGTCTGGCACTAAGTTGCTGGCGTCTACCGAGCCGCTAGTCTCCTCATCCATACAGTAGATGGCGATCAGTGTGTCACCATCGCGAAGGACCGTCCCCGTAGCCCATTCGAGCGCATGCGCGGATTCATCGCTCAGGTCGAGGGCGACCAAATACTTTCTCAGACGGCGATGTTCCTCTTCGGCCTCTTTCTGAATTCTGGTGTACTCCCCACGGTATATGATGCGTACTGAGCGGTGAACCTCAGGATTAGAAATGATGGCGGTAGAAGTCAACTGCAGGTTCTGGGCCATCCTGATGGCAGAGACATCGGCGTCCATGTCTGGATAGAGAGGTGTCTGAGTGCCCGAAAGAGGGGGTTCCTGGTCGAAGTTGGTATTGGGCTGGACTGTCTGCTTGCTAGGCCTAACCTGCTTGCTCTTGTCCCCCGTCGGGCTTGTGACGGTGATTTCTGGTTCATCAAAGAGAGACCTATATTGCGGCTGAGCGGAGACTTGTTTCCCTATATTATCTCATCAGCTTCTAGGTCTGGCAGTTGGTTGTCTCGTCGTGGCAAGCACTTACGTTCCTCCTCAGCCGCGGCCAGCAGGCTTTTAGCGGAGTTTGCTGACTGGCCTGGACCCTCCTTCTGCTCTTCTGCCCGGGTAGTCAACTTTCGTCCTCTCTGAGCTTCTTCGTCTGACGAGTTGGCCGCATCTTCGTCACTATCTTCATCCGACAACAGCTCGCCATACGGACTCATATTGTCCTTCTCGATTCTTCCAAGGCCATCTGCATCGGCCGTCTTCTTGCGCGCCAGAGAGGCTAAGCTCGATCCTCCGTATAACAGATTTGCGTCCGAGAGCCTCCGGTAGGCATTATTCATGTCCACAATCTGGCCGTTTTCGAGCATCAACGTCCCTTGCGGCTGCTGTGATCCCGAGTTACCGAGCAGGCTCCCATGAGGGGAATTGGAGCGCAATGAAAAGCGATTGCTAGGCGATTTCGACTTGTTGCTTCGCCTCGGAAATATTCGACCCCGTTCCCCGGGCAAGACCAGGTTACTCAGATCAGGACCACGCAAAGCTTCACCGATTGAGCTTGATCGGGGAGCATGTCCCTGAGCACGCCTCCCCGGCGCAGCTTGGCCAACATTAGTGGGCAAGATATTTCCAAATTGGTAGGCAGACATCACGTCACCGTTCCTCGGCGAAGCGGGTGGAGGAGACCGTGGGCCGAAATCAGCGGGCGTAGACTCAGCATCGGACACACTCCTGTTGCGCGACGAATTCGCTGGAGCAAGTGGTTTGTACGGCAGTGTGGGGGAGGTGTGAGTGCTCGACGGACCGGCGGATCGGGACCCGGAAGCAAGAGAGTTGTCAGAAACGTCAAGCATACTCCTGCGCGGCGGCGGCGGAGCGCTATCGACATCTAGCATGCTGCGTACGGGTGCCTGAGTCGGGCTTCTGGGGGAGGGACCAATGTCCAGCATGCTTCGAACGGGAGACTGGGGAACCGAGTAAGGCGATGAAGACCGGCCGCCAATCCGGGGAGGTGGACTGCGAGCGGCGTTCTGTCTCTGCAGGATGAGGTTCTCGATTTCGGCTCGCTCCTCCTCGAGCGCGGCCTCGAGAGACATGACTCTGCGGCTAGACATCGTGAACGTATGTGAGTTAGACTACAGCGGAACAGAAAGTCCTCGGCAATTGATGATACCGCCCAGAGGTGAACAAAGCCCGCTATTTTGGAAAAGAACGAGCTGGATTTAGATGTCGACGGCGACTCTGCGCTTCGTCAATTCTAGATCCAATATACCTTGGCGATAACCAGTCAAAACTAGTAGAGACTGTACTATTGTGTATATATCTTTATAGAACGGGGGTTTGTACTGAGGTGGGAGGTTCTTTGTCGACTGCTATCGTGGTATAATTGTCGGCGGTCTTCGATGGAGACGGTGATGAAGCATGTTGTGTCTCAAGGGATCCGTTCGTGCTCACAAGACCTTCTTTCTCTCCGGACGCGGATCAGGCAACTAAGCTCATGGCTTTCTCTGCCTCGTCTGCCCGCTCGTAGTATCCTTTTTCTTTTCTTTTCTTTTTTTTTTTTCTCTTCGCAATGTTCGCCTCTTCTAACGTTAGTCGTCTGTGGATCTCGAGTTACGGTCTGCCACTCGCAGTCGTGTGAACATGTGGGGGTCAGATACCCATCTGCAATCGCCGGGGAATTAGGCGAGCTACGGCGGGGAGGGAGCAAATTCGGGGTAGGCTGGGCTGGCTGGGCAGGTGAAGGAAAACAATGCAGGGAGAACAAGGCATGCATGGAATATGTAGCATTTTTTTGGTAGGGCTGGATGGATATTACCATAATATGACTCCTGCACGTGTGGCCCGGAAAAAGTAAATGATTGCGGTGATGACTGAACTTGCCAGGAAGTTCGGCACAAGAGAGAGGGGTTGGTCTGGTCGGTCAGGCCTGTCAGCCAAGACTCTTTCACGAAAAAAAGGGCAAAGAACAGCCGTCTGGGCTCAATTGCGCTACAGGTTGCCCCAATCAGTGCCATACGGTGAGACGGTACACAAATCCGGAGCACTTTGAGGTCCTGCACACTCTTAGCTTTTCCACGTGTAGCTCTTCTATGTCGCACCCGAAACATTTGCCGCCAATACATGTAGTACATGGTGGTATGATTTGCATACCTACCTAAAATCAGCTGCCCGGGCGACCGTAAGATGTATATGTGGGTATGGTGTATGTGGGTACGATTAGGTGTGTGTTTGAGCTTCCTCGGGTTAACATGCTTGATGTACCTATGTTACTGATATGTTTACAGTAAAAGGCAACCCGGGGAATCATGTGCCTGTGACGAGGCTGAGTGCACACACAATGCTTACCTACGTATAATCGGATGATTTAATATCTAAGATGTTTGAGTAGCTATGCTGTATAAAGGCGGCCGATAGCATATCTTCATCGGTTTCTGGTATGATGGGTAGCGGGTGGAAAGGTCTAGAGCGGTGAACTTGACGAGTTAGGGTGAATTACTGCCGCACACTTCCTCGTCACCGCCGACTGTGGACTGACTACTCGCGCCTGCAGCTGCTGTGCCATGCGTCAGAGCTTGGAATTTGCTGCTATTGACTGCCTCCACGCTAAAAAAAATAAAATAAAAAAATAAAAAAATAAAAAAAGGAAAAAAGGGGGGGGGGCCCTCCGTTTTGGACTCGCAGCATCGCATTCACCTCTTCAAAAGACAATGAAGGAGCAAGATTATCAAGGGGCACATAGACAAGTCATAGCAATGTTCTTCATTAACAGAAATTCCTATTAGGAATAACATCTGCCTGAGGTGGGACCGGCTCCCAAATGGCGGCCCTTTAGGGGGGGGGTATTTCTGCAGAATCATAGTGCCGCCAAAATCCTTTTCGGTGCCAGTCATGACTTTTGGCTGACTGACATTGACCATCAAACGCCAGTTGACTGAGACTGTAACACCCCATCACTGTCTCCAGCGAAAAGCAAATAATCTATCAATACATATGGGCATAAGGTGTCGTTGAGGGTCCTCGGAGTGATAATGAGACGGATGGCCCCCGCGAAGGGATCCGCAAGCATCAAGAGGCGGAGACGTCGTACAAGTCGTAAAATGATGGAGGGGTATGGAGAATAAATGCAAACGGCAGCGCCCACGCCTACCAGACAGCTGACACCACACCATGAACTTTTCCGTAACCGTTGTGAAGATCGATCGAGCGCAAATAGAAGATACCGTAAACCCAATTCCACACAGCGAGGTGGGACCAGTGGAGGTGTTTTAAGACGTCAGCGTTGTGGCTTTAAGCCTTCTCTTCCGTCTTCTCCTCCTGCTTCGGTGCCTCACCGCCCGTGTTCTCTTGCGCCTTGACGTATTCGTCGTAGACAGCCATGGCCTCGTCGACCTTGGAGCGTAATGCCTGGTCGTCCTCGATACTGGCAGACGTGTTAATATATGTACCCACCGAGTTGCAAAAGCGTGTTGATGTAGACTTACAGGTTCACGAGTTCCGCGTTGTCCATCTCGAGCAGCATGCCCGTGATCTTTCCAGCCAGCTCGGGCTGAATGGCCTGGATCTTGGGAAAGATCATTTCACCCAGCATCTGTTTCTGTTGCTGGGGGTTACCAGCATGTGCCTGCAGTTGCTGCTGGACGAGAGAGGAGGCTGTCAACTCCTGAGGCACGTTGGGTTGGCTGGGGGCGGCGCCGCGTCCGGCTTGGGGGGGAAATTGACCCATCTGAGAATTCCGGCCGTTCATACCGCCGCGGCCCGCCGGCCCGCTTTGCCGCGAGTTCGGGGGGTAGCCAGGCATGGGCTGGCCACCAGGCATGGACATGTTAGCCGCCATTCCTTGAATGGGTCCGCCTCGACCAGCCGGACCACCACGGCCACCTTGCAAAGTTGCTTGTTGGACCTGGGCCATGGCCGCCATGAATTGCTGAGGAGCGGCCGGTTGGCCGTACGGAGCACCGGGGGGGAATTGTCCCGGCATGTACATGTTCGGAGGGAGCTGGTTGGGAATTGGAGCACCTCGCCCACCCTGTGGAGCACCGTACCCCGGGTTGAACTGTCCAGGACGGCCGCCTTGGACGCCCGGCATGCCAATGCCAGGCTGGTGGAAGGGCATGCCCCGACCGGCCTGCGGAGGGAAGCCGGGCTGCTGGCCAGGGGCGTAGAAAACTGGAGGCTGCATGTACTGCTGCGGCATTCCAGCTGCCGCTGCGGCCTGTTGCATTCGGAGCTGATTGCGAGCTTGGATACTAGCCTCAAGCTGGCTCTTCCGAACGTCCTTTCGCTGAGCCAGGGCAACGTACAACGGCTTGTTATTGAACATGCGCTGATTCATCTCCGCGACGGCCTTTGTGGCGTCATCAGGGTTGGAAAAACACACAAAGCCAAAGCCCTTGCTTTTTCCGAGCCTCTTGTCGGCCTTCTTCTCCTTCTTCTCACCCTCTTCCTCCTTGGAATCGTCGCCGGACTCCTTCTTGTTCTCTTTGTCTTTGCCCTCCTTGTCCTCATCGGCCTCGGAAACGGAGTCGCGCATGACCTTCGCAGACGTGATAGGACCAAAATCAGCGAACATCTGACGCAGCTTATCGTCATCAACTTCATCATCCAAGTTCTTGATATAGAGGTTCACGCCTTGGTACTTGTTGGCCTTCTCCTGGCGGGCAGCCTCGTACGATTTGCGGAGCTCCTCCTCGCGTTCGTGCTTCTTCTGCGCACGACCAACATAGAGGTCCTGACCTTTGAATTCCTTACCATTCAACTCCTCCACGGCCTTGGCCGCACTGTCGTGGGTAGTGAAGTTGACAAACCCAAAGCCACGAGACTTGCCCTCACCGTCACGAGCCAACGAGGACGAGGTAACGTCTCCATATTTCTCGAACAGCTGGCGGAATTCGTCGTCAGTGGCTTCGGTGTTGATGTTCTTTACGTAGACGTTAGTGAAGTTCGCCTTCATCTCCTCGAACTTGCTCTGGCGATCCTTCTTGGCAATATGGTGACCGACGTAGACCTTCTTCTCGTTCAACAGCATGCCATTAACGTGCTTGATGGCTTGAGCGGCGGCCTCATCGGTCTCGTAGTGCACGAAACCGTAGCCCTTGGAGTTTCCGTTCTCGTCCTGGGCAACCTTGCAACTCAGAATGTTACCAAAAGCGGCAAACGTGTCGTGGAGGGCCTTGTTGTCAATGGCGGCGTCAAGGTTCTTGATGAAGATGTTACCAGCACCGCTCTTGCGCAGGTTGGGGTCCCGCTGAGACCACATGATGCGGCAGGGACGACCCTTGATCTGAGTGTAGTTGAGCTCCTCTAGAGCGCGCTCACCATCAGCGGTGGTATTGTAGTTGACGTAAGCGTATCCGAGAGAACGGCGAGTGACGGCATCACGGCAGACACGGATAGAGGCAACAGATCCGATTTGGGAAAACAGCTCAAAGAGCATAGCCTCGGTGACCGAGGGATCGAGCTCGCCAACGTAAAGGGAGGCAGATGCTGCAGGGTGAGGGGTCTGAGCGGAGCTCGGGGTAGGACCGGCCGTGTCAGGCTCGTCGCCACGAGCGTCGGCGGCGACGTTGGTATTCACGGTAGGCTTAGCGGCATCGCCACCATTGATGGAGGCGTTGGCGAGATCAGAGGCGAGCTGGTCAACAGCGCCGGTTGCGGTAGCAGAAGCCATTTTGCCGGTTTTGGGGGCTGGAGAAAAAGTGACTGATGTGTTAAATGCAGGTCAGCAAGCAATCGTCGGGGAGGCACAAGCGGGGGGCGTCTGTGCGCAGTTCTTCGCGTCGTTGGGCGGAGAAGCAGTTGAGGGAGCCAGTAATTAAGCAGCGATTTCGGGGGAATATTCGTACCAGGTAATTAATCTTCTGCTTGTCTTGCGGTCTTGAGATCGGGGGATTCTCAAGAGGGGGCGAAATATGATAGAACAAAGGCAAGCCTTAGATATCAAAGGTTTAATGTAATGGAGGTTGAAAGGTCGAGAGAACTAAATCTTGCAGTCCCGAGTGGATAACTGAGCGGGCGAACCTAGTGGGGTGGAGAGCAGAAGAAGACAATCGAGGAGTCGGCAATCTCGCGTCCTAGTCTACTCGGTTTCCTCAATTTATCGTGATGGGGTTGTGGCGGGAAGATAAAAGGTCCTTGAGGGGAGGCAAGTTAGGTCGTAGGTGAGAATGAGGATTTTTATGGTTTTCTGGATTTTTTTTTTGGGCGGGTTTTCTGGAAAAGGAAATTTGGGCGAGAACAGAATAAAGTACGATCGTACTTATATCTGGTTCTCTTTTTTGATTTTTTGGGGGTGACGAGCTGGCGATACAAGGGTTGTCAAGTCGTTAAAGAAAAGAAGGGAAAGGGAAGAAGAGGACGGGGGATCCTGTGACCACTTTTTCAGAAAATTTCATCGACAGCTGCTGTTTCTCCCACTCCTGTTGCGGATGTTAAATGCACACAAAAAATCAACTCTGAGAGGTGGTGATCCACAAATGATACTTTGTAACATAACTAAATTGCTGCTAGACAAGATGTACCTTATCTACTTGTGATTGCGATAAGCTTTAACCTCCAAAAGTTTGAATTAGGTAAGCTTTAAAAGCCAGCCAACGCCTGACTTACACGACAGGCTTGCATGCCGCCTGTTGCAGTTCACGGGTTCTTTCAACCTTGGGAAGGCGGCGGGCAAATTACCCTAGGTACCTACCTCGAGAAGGAAAACTGTGTCTTACATTCACATTCACTTTATTTGTACCGTTAAGTAAATTTTCCACACCTATTCAGCTGCCATGTCTCCGACCTGCGAGAAGGCTGCACAGTAATCGGTAGCGACAACGACCCTAAGGTAAAAATAACAATATACCCCCACAGAAGCTAGGGTCCAAGTTGCATGATTGGCCACTTTAAGTCCATTTTTCAAAGATCTCTTTACCAAAAGTGCAGATACCGCTCATTGGGTAGCCTCCTCGCAGTCGGAGATATAGGTGGTTACATACCTAGGGAGTTAGTTACTTGACAGGACGCTTAAAGCTTCAAATCCGTCTTATGTAATCCCTATCTACGCATAGGACAGTATTTACCTGGTGCAAACTCAGGGATCATGCATCACACTACTTAGGATGAGCCACTCTCCCAGACGGTGTCTCGTATGAGTTAGAGTTAACACGGAGAAATATACACTGTGCTGGTTTGGGCTCTCCTGGTAGAAATCTCCTGGTACCCACCACATGGTACCGGGACTGACGCCATAGGTTCGTGTATCAGTTTTGGTGCCGATGGCGGGGTAGAAATACCGCCGTTGGCCTGGTGGTCGTTCCACTTAGCTGCCTGATAATACAGTGGTGCTTAAAGGCAACGGAACTTCAAAGTAGGTGCTGACAGATCCTGCTTTGTGGTAGTCTGCAGCTTGAAGGTACATACATGTAGGTAGATACATAGGTAGGTACCATATAGGTTGTGCTTCACGCAAATGCGCACATGCAATACCTTCGTCTGCGCAAGAAAGTAGGTTCCTAAGCTACTTCTTCCAGCAGGTCGTCGACAAATCCCGATTAAAGTTTCCAGAAATATACCTTCCGAGTCCTTTGCCTCGTCGACTCCTTCCACATACTCATCCCTAGAGTATTCTTGCCTCCTTCCCCTTTTTGCCACCGATTCTAATTTTTGAGATTCGTCGCAAAATACACAGACGAACAAACAACCTACTGTGCATTGGTGCATATTACTGCCCCGATTAGAGGTACAAGCAGCTATCTTATCTCCAGGTCGGCATCATGCCGATGCTGATTCACGGAACGCCGACGTGACAAAGCTTCGCCCGAGCACACTCCCAATCCCACAATCTATACCATCCTGTGGTCGTTTTGAGCCCTTGACTCTTCTGAGACAGCCGGACGATTTTTGAACCCAAGTTTCACTTGCGGCCGGATACCGATCACTCCCTCCGCCATGTCGGCTTTCTCGACATTCTCCGGATCCTCCAAGAAGCCTCGAAACGTCAACTTGAGCGGACAACGCACAAACCCATGGGCCGCTACCAGTTGGTCCCCTTCTAGCTCAGGCGCTTCCAAGTCCGTCGCCCAAGCACAAGCCGAGCGTGAGAAGAGGCATAGAGAACGCCAAGAACTAAACGCTACCACGCGGCTTCAGCGGCTATGGAGGGGCCACAGAGATCGTCAACTCGTTAAGCAGAGATGTCGGGAAGATTTCGATGCTCTCTTCAGCCAACCGGTACCACACAGCCCGTCAAATCGGGTAGATCTAGCCTTCCCGCTCCTGTTGGCTCTTTTTGACCCTTCCAGACACGATGATCAGCATCGACTAGATCTATTGGTACAAGACTTAACCAGTGCCGGTTCCGTCTCAACCGCATCCCAACAGGCGGCCTCGTCCGCATGGGATAGGTTAGCACAACTGCTCGTCAGGGCATTAGAAAGGTATAGCGCAAAACCCCCCCGGCCTACTGACACCTGTTTTAGATCTAATCGCTAATTTATGTTCCGATAGACGACCTGCAGGCTCGTCTCAACCCATTCTGAGTCTTCTCGTCGACATTGTTAAGAGCAGATCGAGCTCCGTCCTCCCTATCCTCGACCGATATTATACGCTGCTCGCTAGGTATTTCGAGGAAAGTGGACATGCCGAAATCCCATTGAGTCAACAGCAAGTTCTTGCCACCGCCGTTTCTGTTCCACTACGACCCGGTTCTCGGAAAGGTATGTTAATCCCTGTGGCATTGGTTCCTCGTGATCGAAGGTGCTCCCGAGGTGTGTGGCTGCGGTGGTCTGTCACCGCCGTCTTACAACATACAGTGTCCAAAGGAAGCTGAATGACTGCAGGGCATGCTAACTCATCTTAGAAGCTACGGGCCTACGCGCTTATCAAGCATTGGCATACTCGTTCTTGACATCATCGCGGTTGATTCTCTTGCAACGAAGCCCCGCACAGATCGCACAGTGTTTAGATCTTGAAGCTCTGTCCCAGGGCATTGTCGAGACGTCCTCAACAGGACAACACGTCGATAAGATCTCAAAGGATGGCTTGCTTTGGCTTCTAGCACACTTCATCGCGTTGAACCGCTCGGTCTCAAAACCACAAGGCTCACTCTATCTCGAGGCGCTTTATCTCCAGCTGTCTGTTGTTGCCACGGATATACGGATACGATCTACCGCCTATCGGGAGAACCATGACGATGATGACGATGAGGACGCGTCAGATATCAGTGCAGAAAAGAGTATTAGGGAATTGGGTCCACTGCCACACTATGTGACTAGTCAACTAGAGTTTCTCGTGAATGAGGACGGAATATCGACACTTCTGACCAGATTCACATCGTGGGTATTCCTACTGCAACTACTTCAGTATTCAGTTTACTGACCAGATTCAGCACTGCGTCTTCTTCGACTCGTCTTACCAAAGATGCCAGCCTCCTTGCAGGGTTTACGCTGATACTGCTACGATGCTTCCCCGGTTACGGTGATGACATAAAGATGCGGTTCTTCCAGGGTGACATTGCAACCATCGATTCATCTGGGCAAACTGCGTTGCCCTGTGTCAAATATTTCTGGAAAGCCGTTTCGAAGGCAGACGTGTTTTTCAGCATACGAAGAGACTCAACGGCTACCGCTGCTCTTCTTCAAGAAGATGCTGTGCGCGACCGGGAGTGGCGCACGGTCTTACTCTTTCTCGAGTTGTACAATTTTCTTTTGAGAGTCACTGATGATGACGACTTTTTGCAAGGAGAAACTCAACTAGTATCACAACAAAGTCCTGCAACGCTGCGAATACGCTCAAGCAACCTTTCTCTACCCGAGTTGAAGCAGCTTATCGAATTTCTCAAAAACCTGTCATTCACACTCTACCATGACCTTGCCGACATCCTACCTCCAACATCGCAACCAGTTCAACTAGACAGTCTCGTGGGTGTCGGCCCGAAAACTACCAGTAGCCGAGGTACAGCCACAAAACTGATCCCTTCATCCTTCGCGGGCATCATCGGAATGGATGTCCTCGGCCTAAGAAATACAGTCACCACTACGCTGCGTTCGCTGTACGAAAGAGACTCTCGTAGAGAGTTCTTGCCAAAAGACTTCTGGCTCATGCCGAAGAAATTCGACATGAAAAGTTTCGTCTCGGCTGTCGTGCTCGAAGAGCAAAGGAAGAATGACATGGATCAAGACAATGACGAATCGGGTGACTCGGAAGTGGAGACTCGAAATACTTTCCATAATGCCGCCATATCAAGGCTATCCCGGGCCGCACGCATTGAACAGCAGAGAGGCAGAGGCAGCCGGGAGAAACTCTTGGCAAAGCTCGTACCAAAGCTTGAAATACTGCGGAATATGCCTTTTATCATTCCATTTGATACGAGGGTGCAGATCTTTCGAGAGTTTGTTAATCTCGATAAATTCAAGCGGCGGGCTGGTAATATTGACCCCGACAGATGGCGATTATGGGTGTTGCAGGGAGAAGGTGGTCTGGGTCCTTCCCCAAGAGGGAGGGAGCTTCTTGGGCGGCACACGGCTAGTGTGAAGCGCGGACAAGTTTTCGACGATGCTTTCGATCAATTCTACTCTCTCGGTGAGGGTATAAAAGAGCCCATCCAAATAACCTTCGTTGATCAATTCAACCAGCCCGAAGCCGGTATCGATGGAGGGGGCGTCACCAAAGAGTTTTTAACAAGCATTGCCGCTGAAGCATTCGATCCTAGCCCAGACGGCCACGGCTTCTTCGTCACTAATAAGCAAAACCTACTGTATCCCAATCCGACTTCATTTGATGAGAGGGCGGATATGCTGCGGTTCCATGGCTTCGAAGAGGGCTCTGCTGAGTTTCATAATGGCATGCAAAACCTTGCGAAACGGTACGAATTTCTAGGCCGCATAGTGGGCAAGTGCATGTATGAAGGGATTCTAATCGACATCGCATTCGCCCCCTTCTTCCTCCTCAAGTGGTCATCTTCAGGGCAAAGCGCACCAGCCGACTACCGTGCAAATCTGAATGACTTACGAGATTTAGACCCCGAACTCTACCAAGGCTTGATCAATCTGAAGAACTATCCCGGAGATGTTGCCGACCTATCTCTCGATTTCACCATCACGGACCAATTCAGAACCCACGATGGCGGTGTCCGGACGGTGACCCGTCCGCTGCGCAAGGACGGCGAGAATATCCCAGTAACGAACAAGGATCGCCCCCTGTACATATCTTATGTTGCGAGCCACCGGCTTGTCGTCCAGCCCTACCGGCAAACGAAAGCCTTTTTGCGTGGCCTCGGATCCATCATCAATCCATCGTGGCTGTCTATGTTTAACCAGTCAGAACTGCAGCGCCTGGTGGGCGGCGACAGTTCCGAGATCGATGTCGAGGACCTGAGGCGCAACACCATCTACTCGGGGCTATACGCAATCGGCGATGACGGCATGGAGCACCCGACGGTGCAGATGTTTTGGCAGGTTATGCACAGCCTGCGAGACGAGGAGCGCAGGGAGGTGCTCAAATATGTAACGTCAACACCGCGGGCGCCACTGCTCGGTTTCTCCCAGCTGAGTCCGCACTTTAGCATTCGCGACGGTGGCACCGAACAGGACAGGCTACCAAGCACGAGCACTTGCGTGAACCTGCTGAAACTGCCCCGGTACAAAGACCCCGAGACCCTGAAGAGCAAGCTGCTGTATGCCATCAAGTCAGGGGCCGGCTTCGATCTCAGCTAGGTAGATACGGATGCGTGCGGGCGGGCGGCAAGATGGGATAGTGAGTTCATCTGTCTAAACCGGAATGAAACGAAGGACAAGCGAGTACATAGATGCGAACGGAGCACTGCATGTATAGGCGGCACGGTACGAGTTCATGAGTTAGGGGCGTTGGCGAAAGTAGGCTGAAACTGGCCGTGGTGTCAGGGGTCAATTACACGTAGGTAGGATGCATGGCATGGGTTACGATGGATGCGAGGAATTAATGTTTGCCGGATCGTTGCTACTGTCGCTTTTCAGTGAAAGTATCTCGCTACCTTCGCACTTCCGGGTTCTATTTAGTTCTGCCTGCCTTCTTGCTTTCCTGGTTTCCATTTACCAGAGTCTCAACAAGAACGCCTTGTACTACTTATGTTGTGGAAATTGAATCGAATATAAAAGTCCTTACGTACCATGGCCAATGGACGCGATAAATAAAATGGCAGTGGAAGTCAAGTAAGGAGGCCCGAATCCTCCAGACCTCCAATCGAACCCATCAGGAGTCCTCTGTTGGGGCTAGCGTATTCTTTCGATTTATGAACCAACCATCTGACTACGGGGTATGTTCCTACCCCGATATCTAGACCATATTTACATGTACCTACGGCATACTATTCTTCGGCATTCCCTACCACGGATCACCAAAGGCAAGCCTTCTCGTAAGACTGCAGATATTCATGTCGCTGGCCATTCCCCGGCGGATCACGGGGTCCGAATAGGGGCTTGTCCCGGCGCTGGAGAAGGAGTCGGAGAAGTTCCAGAAAATCGCGGACTACTTCGTGCCGCTGATGAAGAACTTCCGCATCTGCTTCTTCCGGAAACGGGAGGGGACGGACCTGAAGTACACCGGGGGACTTCGTTGCCCAGAGAGGCCCGGGATCGCGGCTGACCACTCGTGGATGGTCAAGTTCGAGTGCTGCTCTGACCCGGCATTCGGCCTCGTGGCTGTCGCCCTCAGCGGGTACTGCGAGGAGGCACCCGTTGCGATCGCGCACAAGTGGTGCATCGTGTTACAGTCGCTGGCTGAGGATCGCAGCAGGCCTCGGAGAAGCTAAGGAGTATCCAGTCTTCGCCTTACAAGCCCCTGTTGCCTACGACGATTCCTAGTATACATATTGGAGGACGGGAATATCGAGTTGTCCCTGGTGACGAAGCCGCAGGGTTTGAGAGAAGCCAGGCTAGTGAGAAGAGATGAAGGAATCAAGGTTCAGGTGTTACGGTCATAAGCTCAGAAGACCGAGATCTATAAAGAACTTTGCCGCGAATTAGATTGTTCAGGAGGGACCTTATCAGACAGCTATTAAACAGTCTATAGCGAACGTTTACCGTCTTTGGCCAACAGTGACGGCAACTTGGTGTCGGGAATAGCTTTAGGGTTGCATTTTTGACAGAACCAGCGAGCATCGGTTACTAGAAGCATGAATCTCCAGGCTTCCAAGCGGTAAAGAGATAACAAGGTTTAAAGCGAGATGTGGCATTGATTCCGTCACCGAGCATGCTCCTAGTTGCGTAGTTATGCTTTTCTCAATATGTAGTCGAGCCAATTATTTAAAAGCAAATAAAGGGGGAGAACTACGATCCTTTTCATAACTGTGACCTCCATGTTCGCTGATATTTGTACTCGGTCACCAACGCCAACCCCTGTAAATTCTCATATTGAACCACGTATTACAGCCGTCTACATGTAGACACAAAACAAGGGGACTTCCTTTACGACCAGTGACTTAATAATTCAACAGGAATCTCGCCACGAGGGTTAAGGTGTATGTATTATTTTATTATACCGCCGATGCACCCAGTGCATCCTTGGCGCTTCTTGGCTTCGTATATAGGGACCTTATGGACTAGGTTTGTGGGCTAATTTATTGAACCAGATGTGAGTCCCGAGGCGACCAGGTTGGGGATGGTGCGGGGGAAATGCCGATCCTTGTCCTGTCAAGCCTGGTCCTATTCGCCTGGGACTCGATTGGCGAAGCGATGAGATGTCCCAGTGGGAGCTACCTCTGCTATTCCCGGACTCTGGACTGTATCTAACTGGTGCTCGAATTGCCCCCTTCTCCTTAATCGAGGGTTACTGTGTGATATTTGAAGACACATTGACGAGCAGAAGGGGTATATACGCGAGATGAGGGTCGAGACGCTGTGAAGATCAATGAGCCTGAATAAGACGTTTATCATATCCCTCTACTCAATTAACGATTTGCCCTCGGCCACTCTATTCGGCGTAGCGGGCCAGCCCCCCTAACAATGGCCATTCGACTCTCAGACCCAGAGGGCTGGCCATCTAGAGCTGTTATAGCATGGCTAGTTGGGATATGTACAACATATGTCGTCGCACTACGGTTCTCGCTCAAGCGGGACGACCCTCGAGAACCCCCAGTGGTAGCACCTACGATTCCGATCCCCTTCATCGGTCATTTACTTGGCATGGCTATCCAGGGGGGAAGATACGTGAAGAATTTAGGGTTAGCATTTCCCGGACATATTCCTTAACGCGATCCACACCCGGCTAATGTATTGCAGGCTGCGTCATCGATCGATGCCGATCTTCACGATGCGCATCCTTAATCAGCGCATATACATCGTCACGAGCCCAGCCCTCGCCGCGGCGGTCCAGAGAGCGTCAAAGACGCTGTCGTTCACGCCCATCATCCCGGAAGTGACGCGGCCGGTTCTCGGCCTGGACGACGCCACGCTGGCGATCGTACGTAGCAACCTGGACCCCGGCCCTGACGACGAGCAGGGCTACTTGTCGGAGATCCAGGGCATGGTGTATGCCTCTCTAGGGCCCGGTGCTTACTTGAACGAGCTGACGCTCGACGCCGTTCGCAAGCTGAGGGCCGAAGTCGCAGCATACGCGGCATCTCTTGGGCCACGGGGAACGAACGCACCGACCGACCTACTTTTGTGGATCCGACACGTCGTCACGGCCGCGACGGCCAACTACCTGTACGGGCCGGAGAACCCGATCGCGTTGGATCCGGAGCTAGAAGAGGCCTTCTGGGACTTCGACCACGGCCTCGCCGCCCTGCTGATTGACGTCTACCCTTTCCTGACGGCGCGCAAGGCATACACGGGGAGAGAGCGGCTCGCCGCGGCGCTCGCGGACTACCTCGAGGCCGGGAGGCACAAGACCGGGTCGAAGATAATCCAGAAGCGCGTGGAGCTCGCGATCAAGTACGGCTGGACTCTGCGCATGGCCGCCCGGTCCGAGCTATCGTTCCTGTTCGCCGCCATCGTGAACACAACGATAGCGACCTTCTGGATCCTGCTACGTCTGTACGCCGACAAGGCGCTGCTCGAGGCCGTGCGCGGCGAGGCCGCGGCGGCGACGGAACCGGGCGAGGAACGGGATCACGGGCGCGGGGGGAGAAGGCGCAACAAGCTCAGGATCCCGGCCCTCGGGGACCAATGCCCGACGCTGACAGCGGTGTACAACGAGTGCCTGCGGCTCGGGTCGGACAACTTCTCCAACCGCAAGGTGAGGGAGGACACGGTGCTCGCGGACAGGTACCTTCTGAGGAAGGGCGCCATCGTCCAGATCGCCGGCGGCGTCATCCACGCGGACGAGGCGGTCTGGGGGGACGACGCCATGGCCTTCAGCCCCCGGCGCTTCCTCGGTGGCACCTCCAAGGGCCAGAGGCACCCAGCGGCCTTCCGCGCGTTCGGCGGGGGCAAGACGCTATGCCCAGGGCGTCACTTCGCGCGGAACGAAATACTCGCGTTCGTGGCCCTTATCGTCATGCGGTTCGACGTCGACGCGCCCCATGGTGGCGCGATCAAGGTGCCCGAGAAGAAGGACACCGGGTTGCCGGTTCACATCCTAGAGCCAACGGAGCCGGTGAGCGTCGTTATTTCGAATAGGGTGGAAGGCGCCATAGACATCGGAGACGTTGAATTTACGATGGAGTCTTCTAGCTCGGAGAAATCGTAACGGCTTGGTTGTATTGATATCATATCTCGACTATATCGACGTGTACATATTCATACTAATCTCTTCAAGTGGACCGTTTAAATATTGCACAGTTGACTTCTCGTCCCATCCTAGACATACATTCTGTTCGCAACTCCAGCTCCATCTGGCAGAAGCCACCTCATCAATAGCATAAACTATCTCAAACTGCCTATGGTACGTAGAAGCAGGGCCAAAACATCATCCTATATGATCGGCGGTACTATATCCCGCCTAGGAAACCCCATAGTCTACGTACCCCGTGTTATACCCCATGTCCGGAGACTGCGGGGAGTTCAAGGGTCGATATAACGGACTGCCGTTGTGCTCTCCGAACCCCCCAATTGATGCAAAAATTGGAAATAGCCCCCCGGTGGTTTTCGTTAGCGACCAAGTCCAGCTTTTCTCCATCGAGTGGGTGCCCACCAAACAGGACGGCACGCGAAACGGGAAAGACAGTTTCCACACACCAGCCTCATAGCAGGCGTAGTTCTTTCCTTTATTAGGTACGGAACTACTTGGCGGAGACTGATTATAGGTGCGGGTAAAGGTGATCTTCACGATCTAATAGCACGCTACCGTATCCCCGGCAGTTGTGCCAGGCGGAGAATATGCCGCCGGGGAAGCATGAGGAGCTCTTCGCGTCGGTTCGTCTCGGAAGATCCTAGCGTCTCTATATATCTCTCTCTATATATGCATATATGTCTAAGCGGCCCTCAAAGATCTAACAGGAGGGCTGCAACAAGGTAAAACGCTATATCCAGGCGTGGCTCCCAGAACCTCAAAGCACTCAAGGAACGCACCAACTGAAACGCCATGAAGCGCCTGTCCAACCTATCCGCCGCACTATATGCGCTCACCATCTCGTCCCTGCCGGCTGCTGCGCTCGCAGCGACGCGATCCGCGGGGTGCGGCAAGGACCCGACCCGGCTGACCTCGCCGCCGACGACGCCGCACACGGTGACGGTGAACTCCAAGGCGCGCGAATTCTACGTCAGGTTGCCGGAGGGCTACGACCGGGACCGCGCGTACAGGTTGATCTTCACTTTCCACGCGCTCGGCGGCAGGGCGGCGCAGGTGGTCGCGGGCGAGGGCGACTACCTGCCGTGGTACGGCCTCCCGGCGCAGGACCTGGACGAGTCGGCCGTCTACGTGGCGGCGCAGGGCCTCGTCAACAAGAACGACTTCGGCGGCACCACGGGCTGGGCCAACGTTGGCGGCGAGGACGTGGCGCTAGTCGACGCGCTCGTGGAGCTCGTGGAGGCCGACCTCTGCATCGATTCCGAACACCGGTACAGCACGGGGTTCAGCTACGGCGGCGCAATGTCCTATGCGCTGGCATGCGAGAGGTCGGCCGAGTTCCGGGCCGTGGCCGTGCTGAGCGGCGGGCCGATGAGCGGCTGCGTGGGCGGCAACGAGCCAATCGCATACTACGGGCAACACGGACTCTCGGATCGGGTGCTGCCGGTCGACATGGGTAGAGATCTGCGCGATCGGTTCGTGAGAAACAACGGGTGCACGCCGCAGGAGCCGGACGAGCCGGCCGTGGGGAGTGGCACGCATGTGAAGACGGAGTACGAGGGTTGCACGCATCCGGTCGCCTGGGTCGCCTTCGACGGGGATCATGTCGCGCAGCCGAGGGATGCTGGGGCGAGCCAGACCTTCGCAGCTGAAGAAACATGGGCCTTTTTCTCGCAGTTTACTCTGACGTAGGGAACGAAGAATGCAGCAATGTATCGTGTTAGTGGGTCTACCGAGCTGCTCTGCTTGACATGTATTTATCTCCCTCAAGTGCAGGCATTCCCGAAGAGCTGGCTGAATCCCTTTGATTAGTCGTTGGGCCTTCTATGGGGCATAGCTCTTATCATGTGGTTCCCGAATCAGAGATATAGATCAGAGAAATCGTGAGGGTCCTGAAGCCATTCGTCAAGACGATGCCGCTTAGTGATAGAAGCTGGAAAGTGATAGTCGAAACGGCGCTCTGACTGGGCACGTATTATCGGCATTCGCTGACTCTCGCTGATATCCGATAAGGCAGTGCCATCGCCCGTCTCGATAATGTTGACTTTAGCCTTGTGGTACGAATATGGCGGGTTTCCTGAAGGCTGGAAACCTCGCTCGGAGGAGGTTTTCAAGGTCAGCTCTACTAAAGATCCCGCTAAGCCAGCATATAGTGTTGGTGAGATATCTGATGCTTTGGCTAGAGAATGCACTGGGGTGTCGGACCCAGCCCTCTTGGGCAAATAGACGTTACAGTTGGGTCTATAATAGATTTCTCTCGAAAGTGCGTGCCAGCGGCAAAGACATCCACGGAGGTGGTCGCATCGCGAGCGCGCAGCCACCAAAGGCTCTGACATAATAGTGGGAGGACGGGGCGGTGGCATGGGAGCGTGGTCACCACATGGCAACGACTCAGTGTAGTCGTAACCCTTGGACCAGCGGAAATCAAATATTTTCAGGACTGGAGCTCGAGCACTGCCACCAACGAATCTTTCGAAGCCATACGAGACTAGTGCGTTGACAGGTGTCGTGGGCTCGAAGTGATCCTGATATATCCTGTCGAATGCCGACTGGGTCCGGAGGTCTTGAAGGCGGATCGTGCCGTCGTCCCAGGAAGTGAGAATAGTATTCCCTCCTCCGCTGGCAATGGAGCCCGCATTAATGGGCAGAAGGGCTCTGACAGTCCCAAGGTGGTATTCATCGGATGATAGGTGGCCAGCGATGTTAGGAGCGCCCGAACTCTCTATACCTGCCGGTGTCAAAGTTAAATATCTGAGCGGCTCAGTGCTACTAGTCAGGCCAACAGCTACTGTTTCATCATTCAAAAATTTCAGCGACCGGATAAATCGGAAATATGGCGGGCCCCGTACATCTCCAATATTGAACGCTTCATTGGGCTGGATAGGGGCGGGTTCCTCGGTTGCCGCCAAGTTAACACGGGTATCATCTCCAGATGCACCCTCCTGACCTTGTAGTGGATAGAATAAAATTCTGTCTTTAGTTGCAGCCGCAAGGAGATTAGACTTCTCATTAGTATCGAAGAACTGAATTTCCTTCTGCTCCGCATTATTCTCGGACGTTGATGGTCGATAGTGTCGTAGAGTATGTCCGAAGTTCTCGCCACTCATCGAGAGAAGGCGAAGGTCGCCGCTCGCTCTTCCTACAAGAAGGCCTGAAGCGCCCCCTTGGGAGGATCGAGCTGTTTTCAGAATGGAGAGTGATGTAACGTCGTCTCTGCCAGCAGTGAAGCCAGACTCGGCACCACTATAGCGCCGCCATGTCTGCGACCGAATGACATTATCGTATTTCCGACGAGCAAGAGCGACCAGATCCTCTCCAGCACCCCAGACTACAGTTTCCTCCTCGGTTCTCCCAGATAGTTGCGAGTGGACGTCCACGATGATGTGGCAGGGCACGGTCTGGGAATTATGCCCAGGATTGTTGCGTCGGTTCCTACCCCGTGCTAGACGTTCATGACGTGAGAAAACATGGAAGACGAACGCTCGTCGGTCCCAGTCACGCGACTGCGAAGTGAGCTTTTTAGCGAGCTCTTTCCAGTCATTGTCCGATACAGGTGACGGAAGTGAGAGGTTGTGGAAGCAATTCCTCACAAAAGTGCGCCAGCCGTCAACGGAAATGACCTGGTGAAGGCGTCTGGAAGACAATGCTAGATGCGAAATGTCCTGGGCTGTACGCAGATAGGATAGGATTATCAAAAGAACGTCATCGGGTAAGCTATCAAGCCTTGGGGCTTCGGAGAGGGTGAGGCTCCCGAATTTAAGGCGGTCCAGTGTTTCTGACGACATTTTCATAAGGCGAAATGGGTCCTGGTGGATTAAGAGTGTTCATGCTGGCTTGCTTTGGAATAGAGAAGGTTGTCGTGCCAATTTCTGAAGTTTTGAAGTTGCTCACCTGGGGCAACCGCTCGTTTCCGTGAACATGGTGGCTAATGTCCAGGTACAGATAGGAGAAATAAAACGGTTATGTGCGCAGTTAAATGATGAGGCGACTAAGCGTATAAGCATAATTGACATCACCCTAGCATATCAGGCTCACCACTGACACGGTTAACAGTGGATCGCGTTACTTAGCAGAGATTACCTAAGCTGAGTCAGTTCCCAAAGGAAGTCTTGCTCGTTGCTAATTATATACAATTACTTTTAAATCCACGCGACGAGGCGAATGAATGAGTCAAATCATAGGAGTCATCAAGCCCCCGCCGTCGAATTAATTGCAAGAAGGTAAAGCGCTGATTCCGGATTGCCTATCTTGATACCTAGGTATTCGTCATCAAGGTACACGAGGTGCATGAATGACTCCTGAAAGTATTCAATTCAACTGTTGCATTAGAGGAACGGTATGCAACAAAACAAGTGGTATTGTTGCTTTATAGAGACAACTCATCAAGTATCTGCCTCCAGTTTGGTATCATCAACATTGAGTACAAGACATTGGAGGCCAAAGAATCCCTCCTGACTCGAGGACTATTAGATATGAGCAACCATGCGGATTTTCTTCGTGTTGGAACAGGCTCCTCATGCGTTTTCTTTGGCAATGCTGCCATTCCTTAGCTACATTATATATGCGATTCTGGTTAAAACCATCACTACTGCTTTACCCAGCGACTCCGAGTTCTACGTTCCGCTCGGCGTACTGTTAGCCACCGTCTTATTCTACAGATACGTCTTACACCCGGTCTTGCTGTCGCCGCTATCCGGGATCCCGGAAGCACACTGGTCGTGCTCCATCTCCCCGGTCTGGATCCTCTGGGCCAGGTACAACGGCCGCGAGAACCGCACGCTACACAGGGCGCACCAGGAACGCGGACCCGTAGTCCGCGTCGGCCCCTCCGAGCTCAGCGTCAATAGCCTCGACGGGGTCAGGACCATCTACCAGGGCGGCTTCGACAAGCACGAGTGGTACTCGGTGTTTGACAACTATGGGTAACTATCATCTACCAACCTACATAATTCCTTCAACAGTGTATGCGTACTAAGCGCCCCCAACAGCGTCCCCAACGTGTTCTCGGCCTCCAGCGCGAAGCACCACTCGGTGCGCAAGCGCATGGTCTCGCACGTGTACTCAAAGTCGTACATCCACTCCTCGGCGACGCTCGTGGCGCAGGCATCGGCGGTGCTGAACGGGCGGCTGATATCCCTGCTGGAAGCGTCGACGACGGCGGCCCAGGCACCACACGGGATTGACGTGCACTCGCTATTCAGTGCGGTGGCTACGGACCTTATTACTGCGTACTGTTTCGGGGCGGCGCGGGCCTCCGACTTCGTGCGCAACAAGGCGTACCGGCGGCACTGGCAGGCGCTGTACGCGGCGCGCAAGGCGGGCGCCTTCTTCGAGCAGGAGCTGCCGCGGCTGTCGGCGGCTGCGCGGCGGTGTTCCCTGGGGCTGCTCCCCGGCGGCCTCACGCCGGCATGGGTTGTCGCCGCGAACCGCGAGATCGAGGACTGGTGCAGGGCCATGAGCGATGCCGCGCTGGAGGACCTGCGGAGCGGGCGCCGCGTGGACGCCGCGGACGATCCCGTGGTCGTGCGCGCCCTCGTGGCCGGGCTCGAGAAGGAGGGGCGGGAGAGCGGCGCCGCTTCGCCCGTCTACGCGACGGCGATCCGGCACCGGGAGCTCACGGTGGCGTCTGAGACCATCGACCACGTGCTCGCGGGCCAAGAGACGACGGGCGTCGCGCTCACGTACCTGGCGTACCATCTATCGCGGTCGCTCGACCTCCAGCGCCATCTGCGCGCCGAGCTGCTGTCGCTGCGGCCTAGCATGCGGCTCCAGAACTCGGACAGGGACGGCGGCGGCGGCGACGGTGGCATGGCCATGCCGGACCCAAAGCAGCTGGACGCCCTGCCGATCTTGCACGCCGTCGTCACGGAGACGGTGCGGCGATACGCGCCAGCGGGCGGGCCCGAGCCACGGGTGGCGCCTTTCCCGTCCTGCCGCATCGGGCCGTACGAGGTGCCCGGCGGCACCAGGGTCTCGGCGTCGGTGTACAACCTGCACCGGGACGAGCGCGTGTTCCCGGACCCGGAGAGGTGGGATCACACTCGGTTCCTCCCTGGCAGCGGCGACGACGGTGAGGCCGACGAGCGTCTGAAGAGCGTTAACAGGCACTTTTGGGGGTTCTCAAGCGGGGGGCGCATGTGTCTCGGCTCGAACTTCGCCATGCACGGTATGTGATTGCTTTCCTGGTTTTTTTCTTTTCCCACTCCGCCGCTCTCTCTCTCTCTCGCTGGCACATTACTCGCAGACCGCTTCCTGACCGATTCGCCGCCGCGTGACATCAGAAATGAAACTCATAGTCGGTGCCATATACTCGAATTACACGAGCCACGTCGTCGACGACACAGGCATAGAGCCGACCGATGCATATACTGGTCATCCAGCTAGCAACTCGCTTTATCTGCGCTTCGAGAAGGTGACGACGGATGGCTAGCTGGATGAGGTTGAGGGGGGGCGCAGCCGGTGTGCTTTAGCTACCTAAGAGTAACAACATCTGGGTTCGATAGATAGCTACCTGCCCTATCAGCAGTCTCTGGACGAAATAGTCGAGCCGCCCTTGATCATAATATCGGAGGACCTGAAATATGAGAATCGAATAGTTCATGTCCCACCAAAGACCATAGCTGATCATTTAATCAAAGAAATAAAGCCCGGAGTTAGTCGGACTTCTCTAAAAAGGAACCGCGATGGGAACAAAAATATGATACAGCAATGGGATATACCTACGTAGCTCAACTGTTATGGCCAGAGCCTGCCTATCTACTATATCTCTAAAAAGGGCAGTGATACGCAAGCATAGAAAGCGAAGCACTGAACCGGGGGCAATTAAGACGTTTTTATGCTACCTAAACTATTCTACAGAAAGCGAAGGACAAGCCCTGGCTTTGTCGGATGCTCGGACGAGGTTCGCCTCACGGTCTCTGATGTGGGGAAGACCACCATGCCGCCGCTGCCATCATCCGCTGGTGAATCCCTCAACCACTATAACTCTCGTTGTGCTCAATGCCAGCCTCAGCCGCTAGGAGGGCGTGGCATAAATTCATAAATCCTCCCATCATGGTGTTATAATAAACCAGTCTTCATCAGTTTCTTCCATCGGGTCACTAGTCTCGCATGATCCACACTAGTGACCAGCCATGACGCTCGTGTAGTGCGACCATGCGAGGTCGCGCGAATGTTTGAGAAGGACGTCTTCTGTCAAGGGAAGGTGTAGAATGCGGTCATGTTCCATCTGCTTGCCATCATTAGTATGAAGTATATACGAGCTCGCGGTAATATGTGCTTACTTGTCCTGCCTTTGCCATGTTTGCGACCACCTTCGCAACCTCAGCCGCCATATCCGTCAACGCTGCGTACTCGGTTATTCCGGCTTCGGGGGTGTTTCCGTGCATTGCGGGTAGGCCGTCTAGCAAGCTATCTACAAGAGCCAAGGGAGGTTGCTCGCGGCGTCTTTCATATCCCATCAATTGAAGAAACGCCTTGTAGATTTCACCGCCAACGTTCCAGTCGGGAACTTGAGATTGCCGCTCTTCGAAGTGCTGAAGCACGTCGGCAAGGGCATCATAGTCGCGTTCGATGATGGCGGCGGGCGCAACTTCCTTGACGAAAGTACGGTGGGCATCAGCATACGACTCTGCACGTAGCAGACACTGGACCTCCGTCTTGGGGTCCTTCTTGACACTGCGCATGAAAAGTGCCTTT
The DNA here is from genome assembly GCA_004154925.1 of Monosporascus cannonballus. NCBI lineage: Eukaryota > Fungi > Ascomycota > Sordariomycetes > Xylariales > Monosporascus > Monosporascus cannonballus. The sequence continues at coordinate 27,351 of QJNS01000137.1, read as the reverse complement.
GCATGCCAAATCCATTGAGTCGGGATCTTGAAATCTCCGGCTAGTTTCCTAAAGCTGCTAGAATCTTCAGAGCCGATGAGACAAGCGTGTCGGCAAAGATGGTCTTGAATGGCCTTCGACCGGGCGTTAGGGTCGGTGAGATGCAGCAGGACGAATGTAGCTTCGAGCCAACTGCCCTCGTTCGTCAATTGCGCAGAGAAAGATATAGTAGCAGCATCCGCCTTTTCCACGGCATTCTCCCCGTACGACGCTCTACCTGTGGATGTCAAGGCCTGTCCGAGCTGCCAGCAGAGCCGGTAATCGAGAGGGGAAAGCTGGGAATTTTCTGGTCGCAAAACGGCTTCAAGGTCAACTCCTTCCTCAGAGTACAGTCGCAAGAGACCCCATAGTAGATCTTCCCGGCGGTCTTGATCTGGATCGTTCCAGATGCCCTTAATCCCATGCTCAATAAACCATGGCCGTGGTGGCAGTTCCTTGTCCTGCTCGACATCTTCCTTGTACCGTTCCACAGCGTCTGCGATGGCGCTCTCCGGGGAGGAGGCATACCAAAGCCGCAGTCCTAGGGCTTGCTGCCAGTTGAAGCCGAATCTATGAGATATGATGAACGAGTCCATGCGGTCCTCCAGCGCCCCTTTTGTACCTTCACAAACGCAAACATTGCCGCTGAGCATTTCGTAGAGTGCGCGAATGGGCTGAGAGAATTCAGAAAGGACATTCGCGTCATGCCACTCCTTGACTTGCTCCCTCATGTCCCTCCTGATTTCATCACTGGTGCCAATCAGAGCAACCAATGTCGCGAGACGGAAATTCATTCCCTCGATCAAGTGCTTGCAGGCTTCGGGAACTCGATGTCCGGATAAAGCAGCCAACGCTTTCTCTTCGTTTGATCCTGCCATTGCAACAGCATTGCGAGTTTGCACATCTACCATTTGTTCCCAAAAGCGTGATAGATTGTCCCGCCGAAGCTTCGCGGGGGCTTCTGGGTCGTCCTGTAGGTCTATGGGGACCTTAACATCGTCAAACAAAACGCTTGCCAACTCCCATACGAGCCTCTCGTGCTCCTCAGCAGAGTTTTTGCTGTAGGCGCCGACAGCAAAGTCCTTGAGAGTCGTCGTAGGACACATGCTAACTGCCGGCACGTTGTCGACAAGTTCAATCTGGGTTAATTTCGTATGTGTATCGATAGCTTTCGCGGCCATCTAGCTGGGAATCAGCACCAACATCTTGCCCCATATGGGGCGAACCGCACGTACCTCGTTCGTGAACTTGGCGATCCGTATATCCTGAGATTCAGATACGACGCCCCCTTGCATGACCATCATAAGCCCATTCCTCTCGTTTATACGACCTGACCTTCCAAATGCCGGTTCGCTGGGATTAGCCGCGAAGACGAGCGTTCCATTGGGACCCCAGGTTGGCCGCATCGTATCATGCCAGGCCCTGTCTTGGGGATCCATCTGGCTATCATCAAGGTGCTTCGTGGTGCGTTTGTATGGCCACTAAAAAGAGACGACTTAGCGAATGTGATACTTAAATTATAATACATTAAATACAGACATGCAAGGCACAGTCCATCCGTTACGCCTGGCGCATCAATAGGGAACGAGATTAACAACCGACCTTTACACCTTTCGGCCGGACAGATGACTGGAAATTCTCTGCCGGGGTCTTTGCCTTCTCAAACAAGGAGTTCATCAGGTCGATACTTGTTGCAAAGCCCCGGCCGTCGGAAACCACGCGTCTCTTCGACGGTGACCTATCTTCCGCGGTCTCCCCTGCCGCGGGATACTTGTCCGCTTCACGTATGCTCTTCAACAATGCCCGATCCCGCTTCTGGGGGCTCAACGTCTTAGTGAGCATGTCTGCCCAGTCGTCACCGGCGGCGACTTGTACCTTCATTGGTGTTTCAGCGCCCTTGATGGCACGCATCCTGGCTCTCATGATTCCTGCAGGAGTCTCTTGTACGAGATCTACCTGGCTAGCATCGGGCGAGTTATCTTCATGCTCCGCGGCGTGATGTTGTCCGAGGGGAGCGCTCGCATATTCGTTCGCCTCGGACATCGCATATTCATCGTCCGTATCCTCTTGGTCGACAGGAACAAGAGCCTTGGACGTAGAACCCGCGGAGCGACTAGCTAAAAAAGACGGCCTGTTCCCGTCTGCCTCAGTCATTTCTTGAGACACGTCGCTCGCGTAGGAGTCTTCGGGATCGAAAGCTCCAGGCAGCGCCCGACGGTTCTGTCTGGCGTCGAGGTTGTCGTCACGGTCGGAACCGGATTCGCTAGCTTCAGAAGCCCGCGACGCGGAATCGTCGCGCTCAGGTGCAGGGAGCGCAGGTATGGTGGCGGATGGTCCAGGCTGGGGCGCACCGCCATCTTCATCTTCATCGTCGAGACCGTACGTTGTGAAGTGTTCCACGGAGAAAGTCCATTCACCAGTCTCGGGATTATAGTCTTCGAACTGCGTTCCCTCGATCCTCTGGAGTCGTTTGATATGCTTTGCAACGGAAGGGGCGGCCTTGCTCTTATTGCCTCGAGGCCAGGCGTTCTCCAGAATTATCTGCGAAGGTACATTCAGACCTTTACCGACAGGCGGCTTCTTGGCGGCGTGCGGATAAACCGTAGCGCTTCGAGGTTCAAGGATGACGATGTTGTCCACCAGATTGTCGAGATCAATAGAAGTCAAATCTACTGGGACCTTGAATCTGACCGAGCCGACGTTGATACGACCGACGGTGAAATCAGTGACCTTCGATCGTTGTACACGGTTCATCTCCATGATCTCGTCTCTGCTCGGGGACATCCAGTAATCACCAGGCTCGGTATCTGCGAGGTCGTCGCCAGGATTCTTAGCCGGCGGAGACGCCACCTCCTCGTGCACGACAGCAAGCTCATTACCCCTTACTACCTGATCCGCCTCTGGAGCAGAAGATGGGGAGTTGGTTGAGGCTCCTCCGTTCAGACCATTAGTCCTTCGATTGCTAGGCCTGATGTAGCCAAGCTGTTCCGCGCTCGCGGGCGTATTGCTGTTGGACTCGTTCGATGCTTCGCCGTTCTCGATCGCTTCCACGTTGCTTGTATCAAAGCTAACCCGCTTGCCCAACTTGCGGGACCCATTGGGAGTATCCTGCGACGAGCTATCCCTGGTAGGTGTCGAGAACAGGTCAGGTCGAAGGTCCCGGTTGATGACCAACTTCTTGACACTGTTATTGCCGTAGAGCCTCGAGCCGGTGCTGGATGAGAAGGCACCAGGATTTAAGAGGCTGTCTTCGGTGCTGAGGTTGCGTCGTAGGCTGTTCGACGAGGTGCTCTTGCTAAGACTGCGGCTAAGACTGCCGCCTATTAGGCTCTGCGACATCATACCCGGGGTGCTAGCGTTGCTTGAAGGACTATTCGGTGTACCATAGGTGCTATACGACAAACCATATCCTCGCTTCTGTGGTGTGGCGAAACGAGAGGCAGAGGCAGGATTGAGCTTGTACACCGGCAGAATGGAGACTCGCTTGGCTTGCCTCCTACCCACAGGGGTTGCAAGAGGTCCTGGATCGGCGACTTCAGTATTGCCTAGGTTGCCAAATAGGGATGTTCCATAAGCCGAGGGATCATTGACACTTGCAGTCAGTGCTTGAGCCGTAGCCTGGCTGGCTTGAGAGTTCCCAAACAAGGAGCTTCCCATGGTGTTCTGCGGCTGTTGCTGCATGGTCGAGCCTCCGAACAAGGAGCTCTGCTGTTGGTTATTCTGATTGCCGAAAAGACCAGTGCCAGTTTGCTGAGTACTCGTCCCGAACAGGGATGGCTTTTGTTGGTTCTGGTTGAGGGAGCCGAATAAACCACCGCCAGACTGCTGCGGCTGTTGTTGTTGGTTTTGGTTATTCTGCCCCAAGCCGCCGAAGAGACCACCACCAGTGTTGGTATTCTGGGCCGTACCGGTGCCGCCAAAGAGACCAGTGCCGCCTGTTGCTGGCTTGTTGCCGAACAGACCGCCTCCGGTCTGGTTGGTAGTCTGCTGCTGGCCGAAAGGATTAGACGTATTAGTAGTGGATGATCCGAACAGGCCACCGCCAGTTGCCCCTCCAGTATTCGTGTTACCGAAGAGACCGGTGCCGGCAGGCTTCTGTTGATTACTGCCGAACAGGCTGGTACCACTTTGTTGGTTTTGCGTGCCGAAACCAGTGCCGCCGCCACCAAAGCCGCCGGCGGTGTTCTGCTGCGCAGTGTTGCCGCCAAATAAACCGCCGCCCGTAGTCTGGCCTGTCGTACTGGTGGTGTTGTTGCCAAAGAGGCCACCTCCAGCATTGGTGTTGCTGGCTCCAAAGCCGCCGGTGGTGCCGGTGCCAAAACCTGTACCAGTAGTGTTGGTGTTCGACGTGCCAAAACTGAAACCTGGCTTGTTCTGATTTTGGGTATTACTTCCAAAAATGGAGCCTCCCGTGTTGGCATTTGTACTTCCAAACCCAGTACCGGTATTTGCGCCAAAGCCAGTGCCAGTTCCGGTAGAGGCACCGAAAAGGCCACTGCTCTGGGTAGGTTGGGAAGTTGCTGTACCACCAAAAACGCCACCACCAGCAGTTGTTGGCTTGTTCTGACCGAAGAGACCACCACCGGATCCGAAACCACTGGCGTTAGGGTTGCTCTGACCAAACGATGTGTTACTATTGAAAAGGCCTCCACCCGTGTTGTTGGTATTAGATGTACCGAAGGTGCTGGAAGTTTGGTTGTTGGCACCAAAGCTGCCAAACCCGGAGCCGACACCGAACGCTCCTCCTCCGGTGGCCCCGCCATAGCGCCGACCTTGGGCGTAGTCGGCAAGTCGCAGTTCCTCCGCAGACCACTTTTTGTAGGGGTCCTGGAAAAGAATGTTTTGGAAAGAATTCTGCGCGTTACTGGTGCCCGTCTCTTTTTCGACGAAGGGCTGGAAGTTTGTGATACTGGCAGTTCCCGGGGGGTCGCCAATGGGACCGCCTAGAGCAGTACTAGTCGACGTGTTCGATGCGCCCCCAAACCCAAATCCTCCTGTCGTGTTGGTGGTTGTGCTGCCACTACCGAACAAGCCGCCGCCGGCGGTGGTGGTGCTGGAAGTTCCGAAGGCAGGCTTGTTGGCAGTGTTGGACCCGAAGAGACCGCCGCCAGTGGCTCCTCCACCGAAAGGACTCGAAGTAGAAGCGGTGTTGGTGTTCGTGCCAAATCCGCCACCTCCGAAACCAGTCCCAGCAGTAGAGGTCGAGGCGCCACCAAACAAGCCGCCGCCGGTACTCGTCGAGGTTCCGCCGAAAGCAGGCTTCGACCCGAAGGCATTGTTGCTCGTCGCACCGAAGCCACCTGGAAAGCGAAAATTGTCAGCATGCTAACAAGAGAAAAGAAGAGAAGAGAGATGTTCGAGACTTGTATACGAAGAAAGGCGGTGCGTCTCACCTGTGTTACTGCCGAACGCCGAGGTTCCGCTGCCGAAAAGGCCGCTCCCAGAAGTACTCGAGGCGCCAAAGGCGCCAGTAGAGTTATTGTTGTTCGCGCCGAAACCAGCTATCGACAGAAGACAGGCTTGTTAGTTGCGCTGAGTGAAGGGAAGTGGGAGGCAGATAGCGACTAGGAAATACCAATATACATACCAGAAGGGTTACTGTTACTACCGAAACCGCCAAAGGCATTGTTGTTATTCGTATTGGTTCCCCCAAAGGGGCTGCCGCTACCAAAGCCGCCGAACGACATGGTGGCAACTCCTTGCGGGAGAGAGGAGGGCGGTTGTTAATTATGTCGCGTCAGACGCGTGGTAGAGTGTGACGATGTCGAAGTCAACGGGACCTAAGTCGAGGTAGACATGGGAAGAATGTAGGGAGATCAAAAGGCGCAGTCGAGTCGCGATGGCGTAGAATGGTGTCGAGTGAGGCGACAAATAGCTTCAAGTGCACACAATCAGCCTCACCCAGATATATTCGACTTCCTTTAGTTAGTTTCTGTGCCCCGTGGTGCAGTCCTGGATGAAAGGGATAACAGTATCAAGTGAAAAAGGTCGTGGCGATACTTTTGCGGTAGACAGGCACGCGCGAATGCCTAATTCGCCCCAACCGCAGATGTATGGGAGAAGTGACTAAGGTGAGATTATTAATCTCAAATTGACAAAGGGGGCGCAAGAATTGAAGGGAAAGCGGCCAATGTCAGAATGATGGAGTTCTGCGCCAGACAACTGGAAAGGTCTTCTGAGGTCTAACAGAAAGAATACTATGGCCAAATCGTGACGATGGACCTGGTCGTAAAAAGTGTTTAGTAAGTAGGGTGGAATATGAAGAGGACAAGGAATTGGGGTGGCTTGGGAGGGAGAGAACCACCAATCCACCAAGTACGTACTTATGCACATACGCCTCGCCATACGAGAAGTGGAGTGATGGCTGCGCGACCTGGGGTTTTCAGGTGTGGCTGCATGTAGCTCAGAGCCACAGGTACGAAACCTCTCCTCCTAGTTGCCCGGATTTTAGGTCCACAGAAGTACCATGGATAGTCGGGTACACACAGGCAGCAGCTGTGCACCTAGTAAGGATACCAACTCACTTGTAAGCCAGCCCCGGCGTCTAATTGTGACGCTTCGCTTGACTGATGCTCAACCTGAGAGAGACATGAGTCACTACATTCATAGGTCGATAGTGGCGTCTCCAGTCTATCAATATTGAATGCTCGCTACCGTTTCGCTGAAGCTATAGACCACCACCCACTATCTCCGAAAGGAAAAAAAAAACAAGGCAGATTTTGGGGGTTGTTGCCTGGTACCGACAGGCATGGATCGAGATCGGCAAACCGAGGAGTTATAGCCACCTGGTCCAGCCACAGTTATGCAAGTCTAGGATCGTAGCGCATACTGTCCCGAAAGCGTGTCTTCGTCGATATGCATAGTAGCAGGTTCACGCGCCAACCGGGGACCGCCGCTTGAACAAACTGGACTTAACTACCAGCAGCAAGGCTCCCTGGCGTCGCGGTTTAGCGTTATAGTATCCAAAATTCGCGATACGCGCCCAGAACCCAACGAGCAGCGAACTGGAATACGAGAGAACAATCCCCGTCAATCAATTCAGTCTCATCAGACCTACAAGTCCAACACAATTCAGGATCGTACTACCCTGTTATCATCTCACTATGCTCAGCGACATTAAACACTCCAAAAAAACATATTGAATGGTCCTCTTACACCGGAAATAATTGTAAGGTGCACTTTTAGCCCCTGCCATACCCAGCCCCCTCTCCGATTCTCTACCATACGAAGTAGTCGCGTCGAGGCTCGTCTGCTACACTATAATACTTTACCCTTGCGTTGTATATACGTCTTCCCAGTCTTGCCGTCGTACACTGGGCCCTTGGATATACTGTTCGATACGACAACAACGTCCATAGTGCTGCTTAATAGTTACGCTCGCAACCTGCAACCAGAAAGAAGCCTTTTGCTACCACCCACAAACCACACTCCCTGAGACCTACGCGCGAAAGCAGCTAGATTTGCTGCTTGCGCCGCTCCAGGTATCGAGTCATGGCGACGTCAATGAACAAGATGAGCAGTTACGCAAGTGGCAGTATGAACGATTACGCCGACCGGAACCAACACAACCTGTCAATGCGACCCGGGTCGACGCGGCCATCCGGGCGCTTCGCACCGCCCATACAGAACCCGACGCACGCTGAGCCCTGGGACCAGATATCGGACGAGCACCGATCCGAGATAAACGACTGCGTAAGTGCAAACCCAACACGGCCGTCATTGGATAGCCCCCGATACCACCAACCCCTACCCAGGATCAACCAAGCCTCGTCTTAGCACTAACGTCGCCCCGGTTTGCAGTTCGCCCTCTTCGACATGAACAAGGATGAGGCTCTCGACTTCAGCGAGTTCCGGTACGCGCTACAGGCGCTGGGCTTCTCCTCGGTACCGCGTAGCGACCTAATCAACACGTTTAAATCGGCGGCGCATCCGCGACCGAACTGGACGCCCCTACCCTCGGTGCCCAACCAGCCGCCGCCGTCGGCAACGCCGGGTGTCGTCGACCTGCGCCTGCCGCGCGAGGCGTTCCAGGCCATTGCAGCGCGGTACGTAGCTGCGCGAGACCCGCGCGAGGAGCTGCTCAAGACCTTCGTGCTCTTCGACAAGGGCGGCAAAGGGGTCATCACCGTCGACGACCTACGCACCGTCGTCAAGGAACTCGGCGAGGATGTACCCGACGCCGAGCTCGCCAGCATGATCGAGCAGTTCGACGTCGAGGGCAAGGGCGGCGTGAGCCGTGAGGAGTTCCTGGGCATCTTCCTGGACAGGTGACGATGCAGATACCGCGATGAAAATCCCCTGAGCGGTGCTGGTGTTTTAGCGAAGGCCCTCCTCGTGCTCCTGTACCGCTCTAGTCTTGCGCGGTCTAAACAGCGCAGTCGATCCGACGGCGCGGCGGGAAAGAGCGCGCAATGCGGATGATAGGCCGGCTATTCAAGGTGAACTCTCTCGAGTCGAGCGCGTCGGGCGTATGCAGCGTATAAGCGGCAGGCCAAGAAGGGAGGGCGGGTGCGTTATCAAAGCGTAGCAAGGACGAGGCAAGGCAAGGCAGCCACGTCGGACAGAACAAGGGGGAACTGTATATAGGGAGAGACGCGAAGCGCCGAAGCATGGCATGCCGTTTAGTGGAAGATACCCCGTGCATCGTTCGAGGGAGTTGGGAGAACAGAGTTGTATATATCACGCTACACTACTTGGCGTATGGAAGTATACTGATTCTATCCTTGGCACCAATTATAACGGATGCTTCCTACGTGCTATCATTTCGCCGGTCATCTGAAAACCCGCTTTATAAAGCTCCCTCTTCCGAGTTGCGCGTCAAGAAACCTTTAAGAGTATGATATCCGTGCCTTGACCGTTCGGCTCAAGCTTTGGTCACAATACCTTTAAGGAGGTCCAGTAACCGTTCTGATGGGTCAGCCTTCGACGCGCGAACGCCGAGAAAACTCCGTACAGCAAGCAACGAAGCCAATCCGGTGGATTGTGCTCTCGTCGCTGTCAATACCCAAGGCCCAGTGTGCCCGTATTACCTCACAATGAGGCTTCGTACGTCCTCCAAAAATTATGACAAAGAGATGAGCACAGAGAGGCAGCCACCTTAGAAAGGAGGGCACCGGATAGAAAAAAAAAAGGGGGGGGGGGGGGCAAAAAAAAAAAAAAAAAAAAAAAAGAAAAACAAAAAAAAAAAAAA
>QJNS01000137.1:0-18133 GCA_004154925.1 Monosporascus cannonballus | reverse complement strand
CCCCCCCCCCCCCCCCCCCCCCCCCCAAGGGAAAGAGACAAACTGAAGGGAAGGGCAAAGGACATAAGAGTGATCGAGCCCGGACTTGAACCGGAGACCTTCAGTGTGTTAGACTGACGTGATAACCAACTACACCACTCGACCCATCCCGAGGATTTAAAACTTGACAGCAGGACCAGACAGCCGAAGCTTTTTGCCGAAGCATTGCCAAGCAAATCCGTTGGAATTGGTTCCTTACCGAACCTTGTAATTGAGAATTACTTCGTGCTGGCATAACGATTCGATACGTAGAAGACGCCCCACGGCATTATTAAAGTAGTGCATGGCATTAGTACAAACCTGCAATATATTATCAATAAATATCTGGTAAGCCCTCCTGGGTGACATCTTCGCCGTCGATATAAGAGTTCTCCTTCCTTCTCTCCGATATCCGAGGCCGTCTTTGTAGTTGGCGGGCCACTATTGCTAATCGTTTATCGAAGCCAGCTCCTGAGTGCAACACCAAGCCAATCATCAGCCAAACCAACAACAGACCACCACGGACACGGGCCGCGCTACATCATCGATGGATTCAACGTTATACGGTACCTGAGTACTTCAATGGGTGGCGCGCTGCCAATTACTATCAGTAAGTTTGACTAGGCTGTGGAGTGGAATGCAGTCATTGTTCCTTTGTCATTATGGTTGGGCCGCCCCACAAGTCCTTGAGTCAAGCTTGTGTCTTGGCTTCCATTTGGGGATAGAACTTGAATTCCCATTATTCTTCTATGAATACGCAGAACACCGCAGGGGGGACCGCGCTTTCAAAACCAAGCCTGCGTCTTGAATAATCTTTGTCTATATAAGCACACCCTCAAAACAACTTCCAGATCAGGTTTTCGAGATGTTGACAGATTTACTTCCTGCGGCTGGTTGGCCTAACAAGATACGTGCGAGCACCTCTCTTGTCTGTTCAGCATGTCGGAGAAACAGCTAGCCCAGGCGGTCGAAGGCCATGTGTCCGGACAGGCCAACGAGCCTCTCTCGCAGCCAGCTCATGCCCTAGAATCTCTTCAAGTTGCGGCGGAGCTTCATACAGACCCGAGGACCGGGTTGACCGCCGAGGAAGCCAATGCGCGGTTGGCCAAGTATGGCCCGAATGACCTAGGCGAGGAAAGGGGCGTCCGACCCCTCGAGATCCTCATTGCGCAGGTAGTCAATGCCATGACAATGGTAAGTCAGAGCCTCATGGGCTGTTTCAACATCGAGGACCCCCTCTCTCATACGCTTCCAGATCCTCTTACTAGCTCTTGCTGCGAGTTTAGCCATCCAGGCTTGGATCGAGGGAGGTGTCCTGGCCGCCCTCATCTTGATCAACCTCATCATCGGGTTCTTTCAGGACCTCCAGGCCGCCCGCACGATTGCATCTCTTAAGTCACTAAACTCGCCGTCTGCACGGGTGATACGAGACGGAGAGAGCTCCATTACCGAAGTGGCCAAGCTTGTTCCCGGCGATGTCATCGAGCTCAAGGCCGGAGACGTCGTCCCGGCCGACATTCGTCTACTCGAGGCGGTCAACCTCGAGGCGGACGAAGCTCTCCTGACCGGTGAATCGGTGCCGTCGCGCAAGGACCCTCAGGCCGTGTTCAGTGAGGACGACACTGGACCCGGCGACCGACTGAACGTTGCCTTCTCTTCCACCACAGTCACTAAAGGCCGCGGATGTGGCGTTGTCTTTGCCACGGGCATGTGTACCGAGATCGGTGCTATTGCTGCTGCCTTGCGCGCGCAGGGGGGCAAGAAGCGAATTCTCGAGCGGGATGAGAATGGCAACGCGTCTGCGATGGCATACTTTAAGTTTGCGTGCGGCAAGTCTTGGGACTGGCTTGGCCACTTTCTCGGCGTGACTGTTGGGACACCCTTACAGCAGAAGCTTGCCCAGCTATTCCTCTACGTTTTCGCCTTCGCTATCGTTTGCGCGATTGTTGTGCTAGCAGTAAACGGTGTAAGAACCCATTAGCTGTCGTTCTACCATGGGCAATAATTCTTGCTAACCGAACCATAGTTTACTGGCCGAAACGATGTCATCATCTATGCCATCGCCACTGCGATTGGCACGCTTCCCGTCACCCTGATCCTTGTTCTGACCATCACCATGGCTGCTGGAACCAAGGTCATGGTGCAGAGGAACGTCTTGGTGCGCAATATGCGATCCTTGGAAGCTCTTGGTGGTGTGACAAGTGAGTAACCCCATCATGTATTATTACCATGGGGGCATGGTTGACCCGTGGACAGACATTTGCTCCGATAAGACGGGTACTTTGACTCAAGGAAAGATGATTACTCGAGTTGCCTGGGTCTCAGGTCACGGAACATACTCCATCAACGGGAGCAATGAGCCGTACAACCCCGAAGTTGGCGACGTGTCCTTCACGGCAGCTCAACCCAAGGACGATCAGCAGTCGAGCGACGAGAAGCTGGGATCCCGAGTCACGCCGGCCTCCGAGGCCAGTGCTCATGAACTACTTCAGCGCTACCTAGACGTCGCGACCTTCGCCAACCTGGCTACTGTGAAGCAGGTCACCGCGGAAGAGCATCCATCAGGGCCTGCTCATTGGCAAGCTCACGGCGACCCTACTGAGATTGCCATTCAAGTTTTTGCAACCCGATTTGGGCGGATCGGCCTGTCTTCTGGCGAGTCGGGATGGGCCCAAATCACCGAATTCCCTTTCGACTCGGCTATCAAGAAGATGTCGGTTCTCTGCCGAAACCAGGCAAACCAGGAGGTCCACATATTTACCAAAGGTGCGGTAGAGCGACTCATCGACAGCTGTTCCGCCGTCGCTGTGCAGATTAACGAACTTTCCCCATTGACGCCAGCTGCCAAATCGGAGATCCTAGCCAACGCCGAGTCACTCGCTAGGCAGGGCCTCCGAGTACTTGCCCTGGCAAGCAGGTCATCTCTACGGCCGGTTTCCGAGGACGAGGTGCGACAGGGACTCCTCAAGCGCGAGGAGTTCGAGATCGACCTGGTCTTTCGGGGGTTGATTGGTATCTATGACCCGCCGCGTCCGGAGTCGCGTCCCAGCGTGTTCAAGTGCCATCAGGCAGGCATTGGCGTGCATATGCTCACGGGCGACCATCCCGAGACGGCACGTGCGATAGCCACCGAGGTTGGGATTCTACCCTTGCGCAAGGAGCTTTTGAGGGCCGACGTCGCCGAAAACCTCGTCATGACTGCGCATGACTTCGATCGACTTACCGACACGCAGCTCGATGCACTTCCCCATCTGCCTCTCGTGGTTGCTAGGTGCGCCCCGTCGACCAAGGTCAGGATGATCGACGCCTTGCATCGCCGGCATCGGTACGTCGCCATGACGGGAGACGGCGTCAACGACAGCCCAAGCTTGAAGCGCGCAGATGTCGGAATTGCCATGGGTCTCGGGGGTAGCGATGTAGCGAAATCGGCTTCGGACATTGTGCTGAGCGATGATAACTTCGCGAGTATCCTCAACGCTATCGAGGAAGGACGGCGCATCTTTGATAACGTCCAGAAGTTCATGGGACACGTCCTTGCGGCAAATGTCGGGTTCGTCACTACGCTCCTCATCGGCCTCATCTACAAAGACCGCGGGGGCGTATCTATCTTTCAGGTCACCCCGGTGGAGATCTTGTTCACGTTACTCGTTGCTGGGGCATTTACTGAGACGGGCCTGGGTTTCGAGTCGGCTTCCCCTGACGTCCTGAACCGACCTCCCCAAAGCGTGAGTGCCCCCAAAAAGATTCGGTTACTGAACAGTCCAAGTATGCTAACTCAACGCAGCTGAAATACGGCGTCTTCACCCCGGAGTTCTTAGCCGACATTATCGCTTATGGGATATTGATGGCCATCTGTCTCATCGGCTCTTTCGTCGTCGTTCTATTCGGCTTCTACCACGGCGAACTCGGCCGGGACTGCAACCTGAGGTACGCGCCGTCCTGCGAAGGTGTCTTCCGCGCCAGGACGACCTGCTACACGGCCATGATGTGGATCTTCCTCCTGTTCGCCTGGGAGCTCGTCGACTCCCGCCGATCCTTCTTCGACGGCTTCGTATCCAACAATCGGCAGTGGGCGGCGCGTCTCTGGCGCAACCCTTTCCTCTTTTGGTCCGTGATAAGCGGGTTCGTGGTCGTGTTTCCGACCATCTACATCCCCGTCCTCAACCACGCCGTGTTTCTGCACGCGCCGATTGATAAGGAGTGGGGGATCACGTTCGGCATCGTGATCCTGTTCATGACCGGTGCTGAGGCGTGGAAGTGGGCAAAGCGCGTGTATCTGAGGCGGAAGGGTCTGATGCGGAGGAAGAAGGCGGGGATTGATGAGGAGGCTTTGGAGGCGCAGGTCTTTGGGAAGTTCCAGTAGATATCGGCGTGATAGAGTGCTTCGTCGTAATAATTCTCTTGACGCTCCCGGTGTTATTAACGAAATCATAATTCCATCGTCTTGCACCTGAACAGTCCCTGTTGTGGCGACTGTAATGCCCATTATTCGGGGTAATCCATTAGGCTTGACTCGCGTGCGCTGTCCTCCCCTTTTTCCTTTCCCCCCCCTTTCTTTTCTTGGTGGTCCAACTACATGCCTAAGTAGACGAGCCCTGCCTTTAAACGCACAGACAATACGCCAGGCCGTACCAGCCCACAGTGTGGACGAAGCACTCAGCGGGAGGACCAGTATTACGAGCTGGCAACGATTCCCTTCAAGATGTTCAAACATGGGCAGCAAGCACTCTACACGTATAGGGACGTCTGCACAGACCCGAGTTCGAGGGATGAACACTGGTTTACCGGAGCATGATTCCCAAAATGGGCTGACGAATCTAATTGTATATTTTCTCTCCTCGTTGCTTCCAAAATTCTTCGTTTGGAGGATGGCGAAGCATCCGGCAAGGACTACTAACTATAGACCCTATCCTCTAGCACAGTAGCCTCCTAGCTGAGACTCAGGTCGTCAGGAAGGTGCATTCGGGTCCATTCGTCAGTCCCTCCATGCATGAGCGTGAAACCGCAGGGCAATTTGTATAAAGTGATCCCTCCTTTCACCTCCCGCATCACGTATCCTCGTAGCACTCGCCGGCACCAACAACGACCTCTTACACCACTCCTTATCAAACGACATTCAGGTGTTCGCGGCCAGAAGCAGCCCCGGCAGACAGATTCGACTTCTGTCACGCCCTCAACCGCAGAAGTGCGCTCTCCGTCTCCATGTTCGGATCCATTCTCAATCCGGTCGAAGAAAGATCATACCAGCCGTCTACCACTCCCGGGACTCGACACCCTTGTCCGCAAACAATTCTCCAGCCACCTTCGTCAATTTTGTGGTCGGAAGGTAGAAAGACAGGTACCATTTTGATGAACGTCGAGTTAGGATGTCGTGTTTCGAAGGAATCAGCGAAGCGGATGAACATGCGCTGCAGATTTGGCATATACTCTGTCTGCCCAGCGAAAGTATTCCTCAATTCGGGCGGACCGGCTGCCTCGCCCCTTCACAGAATTTCCCGAAGGGCCAGTTTCTGCAGCGAGGGGGGCAGTTCCCTTTCGAGCTGGAGCCTTGAGGCTTTTGCAGCTTCCTATAAGGGTAAAGAGCTGTATATCGAGCTCGCGCAAGACCGAAAATTCCGAAAAGCGATGCAAGTGGGAAGTGGACCCAAAGACAACACCAACACGAGCTCTATCTGGTCCTCGCAGATTTTGGTCCCGGTGGTTACGTAGATTCAAGTCTGCACTTTCGAGCTTCTGCGAGTCATGCTCTGTAAGCTGCGAGTGAAGAAATTCCCCCGTCTGGGGGAGAGTCGGCGCGCCCTCAGCACTGAGGGGTGGAGATGCGGCTGCGTAAGTCGTGGAAGCGAGAGTAGGACTCTGATGTCTCCGTAGATAATTCTCTGTCTCCGTAACAGCCTTCCCCGTCACATACAGCTATGAAATGCGTCGACCCTGGAGTAATCGTGCGCCAACTATCATCTTTCAATTGTCCCGCACGGATGCTCGTCAGGCTCGGTGCCTCCGAGAGGGCGGGGCATATATCGACATACGACCAAAACATGCCAGGACTTGACGTGAGAGCTTCATCATCTCGGCTCGGATCCGGTAGGTTACAATATTTATTCTCCCTGTCGAGAAGGAGGCGAAGTCAGTAGAGTCTTCCCAACGGTGCCAACCGGTTTAAAATAGGGTCCGTAAGAGCGGTGGAAGTGATGTCGCTTAAGATAGTGTAAACTCTAACGTTCTGGCGGATGAGGGGTAGTTCTCATATCCCATCTCAAGGCTTACAGCATAGACTAGGTGTTTGACCTTCACCCTTAACTAGGGATTACAAAGGAGAGTTCGCAGCAACATCAACTGCAATCATTTACCAGCTGCACAGGTGCTTCCAAGCTATTCCTGGGAGTTACCGGTGAATCAGAAACAAATCGATTGCAAGCCTGTTCACACTTGAGCTTGAATCCACTCAAGAAGGATACATCCTCCCCGTCAAAAGAAGCGCTCGGGTCCGAGAAAGGTGATGCCCCATTTGGGTCCTGCAGACGGAGTCGAATAATCATCTTGGATATTCCATGATTCCCATCGTATGACTGCTGAAACGCTGCGTAGTATGTAATTACCTACTTACCCCTATACAACGTCCGTAATAAGAACGTTGAAATTATGAGCGATCAAGCCTCCCTCCTCGTTCCCCCTTTTCTTCCTCCCACTCATTACTTGAGCAAGCTGTCTTGGAACCTCAGTAGGCCAACACCATAGAGCGTACACTCGAACCTCCTAATAAGCAGGTTAAGCACAACTTACCCTGCAAGCCGGCCCACGCAGCAGAATGATCCACATGTGCTAGGTGTTCGTGGCGTTCCGGATCCGGCGCCCGATGCTTTTAGATGGGATGTATGTTAGGTAGGACATAATGTGGACATCCCCTGTTGCGTCCCGGCGGCCCACCGGCGAAGGCCGTACGTGTATATAAGGGCTCCGTCCCCGAATAGCTAGAAACAAAAGGGTCGGCACTAATGGTCATTTATTCATTATCTATCTATATTACGAACTGCTTTCCATGCTACTTGTTTTGCCTCACACTCTGTACTTCACCGTTTACCCTGACAATGCGATACAGGACAATGATTGTTCCAACGATAAAAGAAGGGCGCCAATAAGGGGCATGCTTAGGGGTTGAAATTGTGCTTCCAAATTGGATGAGGAGCTACCTCGACCTGGCGTCAGAAGCCACCTTGAATAACAGATCACCATATTATAGACCTCAAGGAGTGTTCTATGCATGTATCCTTGACCACGCGTCAGCGTATATGTATAAGTACCAAGGAAGTATGTATAGCGCCCTCCTTGTAACGGGCTCGGTACGTCATCTAGCCACACGCCACAGCAGACGGCATATAATTCTACACGCAAGACAAAGCACCGGACCAGGGGGCACACATAAATCGACTCGGCCCCATAGGGCATTCCTGACATGTTCCCTACCAGAGCCGATCTATCCATCCCGTCTCGAGAATGACATAGTTTGGTCGGCGGATCTAGGGAGACATACTTGACCGGGTACCAGCGGAACTACATGATACAAGCACCGATTAATCCGGCCCCGTATCCCCGTGCTTGCTGATGCGCAACTCTATTACCGAGTCTGGATAGCCGTGCTCCCACGGTGGTCAGCTCAACCACCTTCGAACGAATACCCCGTCTCAACCGGGTTGACTGAATTTCGCTATACCCTTCAGCGCCGAACGCTGGGGTAGCCTAATCGGATACCAGCAGTAGCAGGACTGAGCAGCAGCATGGTATGGTATAGGTCTAACTACAGAACCAACTGCATGGAACAGGAAGGGGCAGGATATATAGCTCTCACTATCTACCTCATACTACAAAGCAGGTCATCTTGGGGTTCCTCGTGGGCAAAATGTGGCACTGCACAGCTCCATCTACGCCCCGGCACTACACGATCCATTTTTACGTCAAGTCACTCACTACGACTAGCACGGAAGCAGAAAATAAAACAGACGTGCAGCCCGGTCCGAGAACGGATGCGTAGGCGCGTTGTCCTTCAAAAATAGGAACGTACCAATTACATGCATGCTTTCTCCCTACGTACCTAACTTAAGAGGTCATCGATCGAATGGTACTCTACCTACGCGTAATCCATCGAGAGAAGAGTGGACTCTACACCACCCTTCTTAGAGGGCCTTCACATACCCAGGGCGCCGGGGGCCGACTCGATGTCCCTTGTTGAGGACAAAGGAAACGTGCCCATGAATATTACCAATCGAACGACGCCGGAGGTTGGGCCGTGCGGCCTCCCCCGCTGAGACGAAGAGATGAGTCAAGTCTAGAACTGAATGAGATCCTGGCCCTGCTGGTTGTTCTGCTGCTGAGGCCGAGAGGCGAATGGGTTGTTCCCTCCGCCGTAACCGTTCATACCGGCCGGACCGGTAGCCGCCGGCATCTGCTGGTTGTACGACACCGTGGGCATGCCCGTAAACTGTTGGCGCAGGAACGGGTTGTTGCCCGTAGCCTCCGCCGTCAGCCTTTGTGCGCCGGCGCCGGCTGAGTTTACGAAAGTGCCGGGCGCCGTGTGTTGGGCAGGTATACGAAGCTCGCCTGTGTTCCCGAACGTGTCCATGCCATCGCCACTCGCCAGGAGTGCGTTGAGTCTCTGCTCGTGCTCGCTGAGCTGCCTCTGTTGCTGAGGTTGGGGGAAGGGAGACTGCGACTGTGTCTGAGGCGGAGGAGTGAACGTTTGTAGGGACTTCTGCTCCGGGAGACTCTGTAGGTTGTTCAGGCTCGGCATCGAAGGGGCCTTGGCTGACTGGGGGCGCCCATAACCGGAGGCAAAGGGGTTGTTTGAGCCCGTCTTCGTAGCTTGTATCGGCGAATGAGACTGGCTGTTACTGGCCCAAGGGTTGTTACTGCCAGGTTGAAGGGTCGGTTCAGGGGATGCTGTGGGTTGGAGGAATTGCTGCTGTTGGGTGTACTGTTGCGGTTGCGCGTAAGGGTTATAGCCTGTTGGCTGCATTTGGAACGGCTGGGGCTGAAGGTGCTGTTGCTGTCCGTACGGGTTGTTGTTGTACATGCCTGTAGGCTGCGCAGCCAAGCCGTTCGAGTAGCCATTGTTAGTGAAGCCAGTATACGCGTTATTCATATATCCAGTCGGCTGTGGCTGCACCGGCTGGTTCTGATCGATAGGGTTTCCGAGCCAGTCGACGTTACTTCCTTGCTGATAGCCCATATTCATACCGGTGAACTGAGTTTGGCTGCTCGGGGCAGGGGCAGGTTGGTCGTCGAATAAGGAGGTAGCATTACTCTCCTCGAGCTCGCGCCGCCGCCGCTCTTCCTCCTCCCTGCTGAGCTGGATAGCTTTGGCGAGATCATCATCCTCCTCGCCCGCGCCCTGGCGGCTCTCGCGCTTCTTCCGATCCTCCTCTTCTTGGTTCTTGCTCGCCTCGATCGCCAGTTTATACTCGAGGTCATCCTCCTCGCTATACTGCCGGCGGGGTGCGCGTCGCGGCTGTGATGGACCTGCTACATGCTCTGGAGCAAACTCTTCAATGCCGGTGACTCGAGACTTCCACGTTTTTCGGTCGGCACGCTCGGCGCGCAGCCTGTCCTCGTCTAGGATCAGCGCGGTCAACTCCTTCGCCGCAACCCGCACTACCGGAGATGTCAGTATCAAAACCATACCGCTTATGGTGGTTCGACGCACCGTTTTGTCCGACGTCTCGGCCATCTTCGTCTATGTACATAAACTCGCGCAGGGTCTTGATGATATATATATTTTTACGAGCCCAAGTGACGACTAATTCCGAGCCTTCATGGAGACAGTAGTCTAACACCTTCAGTGCCTTCAGAACGTGCCTCCAGTTCTTGCCTTTGTCATTCAGGCGCTTGTCGAGCATATCAACAATGTCGTAGAATTCCGTCGACCTGCATCTAGAATTAGAGGGGCGGTCCTCGGGTGGATGGCAATTGTTATGCGGTGACGAACGAATTATAGGTTAACTGAGCAATCTCGCTCATCTGCGTCCCAGTCGGGCCCCATGGGTCGTTGCTTGTTGCTGTGCCGATACGTTAACCCCCGTCCCTCAGAAACGGTCGCGCTCACGCATGACAGCAATGGAAGGATGTGGTGGTTACGAGCATACCTTCGCGCACCTTGACCTGGACACTGGAATAGCCCTTAGTGACGTTTTTCACGCTCCTCATAACCTTCGACATCTTGCCGGTATTGTTTAGGAGTGTGATGGATTTGAGGTGTGAGGTTGGCGTGTGGTGGTGGTGGATGGCGGAATGGGTCGACTGGCGATCGCGATAGAGGTGTAAATGGACGGGTTGGTTAGCGCTATTTCGGCGCAATCCAACGGGTGGATTGGTTAATGTTGGGCGGCGCGACTCGTGTGGGCAGCGATTTAATTGACAAGAGGTGGTTGAAAAAGTTCAATAGAGAAGAAGGTGACGGTGATGTGTCGCTCCCTGCCAAATGGCGACCGGAATGTTGTTAGCCAGCGATGGAGATTGTTGAGTCGTCAATCAGGGCTCAAATACTTTATGCAGGCGATGATGTAGTGATAGTACGCAAGTTCCGTGTCTGTATGCAGGGAGAGTTCAGGTTTGGGGCCAGTTCTAAGCTCCGAGGGTATCAGGGTATGTGGTTTAGGTGAATTTCCGAAGAGGGGCCTAAGTGCCTATCCACCTCTAATTACAACCCCGGAAACCGTTAGGCCATCATTTAAAATGGCTGGCGCTTGGCTCTGATTGACCCTCTTGAGTAATGAATACCAGGCGGTTGGGGGATGAGGGTCGGTTTCCTATTATGGAGAGATTCGGATGATGACCTTTTTACTTGCAGTGAACGGTGGGTTGCTTCATTCAGCTGTCAGGGCACGGGCTGAAGGGGGATGATGGAGTGGGAAAGGGGCAGCCAATGGTGGGAATTGTAGATCTTTAAAATATCGCGGCCAAGCTATTGAACTTCGAGCCCATCCCAATAAAATTTCGGTCTACCAAACTTTAAACGCCTACACGTATGTTCGACGTTGAGGGAGCGCACGGAAATGTTCCAAGCATTACGAAGAGCCGGGTATGTGTGTACATATAACACACCTGATACCTACATAACTCTCTGCCCATACGTGCATAAATCGATTGATTGACGGTAACTGATTTAGTACTCCCGACGCGTGCGCATAGTGAGTGGCCTACTCTGTTGACCAGACGGTCGGTCGGTCTTGGGTGGCAGGACTGTGACGCGGCTGCGGGCGCAACCTTTATGGAAGTCTTTCGGCATGACGTAAGACGTCAGCCCAAGCCACACAATGGCACATGTATGCCGTGCCAATGAGAATCTCAAAATTTTGGAACTGCCCAAGCAACTGCTAGCCACTTACACCGCTTAAAGCATTGTCAACGCTGAGGACATATGATAGCATGGCATGTAATTATAGTTCCAAGAGTTCTTGGTGTTACTAATGTTCGGTGCAGGTAACGTGCTAAACTAGCTGTAAGCGACATCGTCACATGCAAGAGGGCCCGGTGCCCACCACTCGCAGAAGGCATCAAATGCGTTGTGTTACAGCGAAATCCAAGACCCATGGTAGCCGGACCACCAATTCCGAAAATGTGACGAGTAAACCGCGCTATAATTGCTACCAGAAGTTGTATTTTATGAGACCCATACCCCCTCAACCAGTCGTACCCCTAACCCCGCGTACCTGAGCATGAGGCGGCGTCGCATCCGAAGCCCCGTCCGCCTTGACGTCCAACCACTCGAGCGCGAAGGCCGTGACTATTCGGGCCCAGTCCCTGACGGTCGGCAGGTCGAGGTGCTCGCCGTCGTCCTCCATGTGGTGCCAGACGTCGGGGAAGGGCGAGGTGATGATGTGCAGGACGGGGACGCCGCGCGCCATGAACGGGATGTGGTCGTCCCCGATGTTGGGAGGGTAGAACTCCGACGCCTTCTTGTCGGCATCCGGCAGGAACGGCTCTTTGGGATTGGATTCGAGCGTGCCAAGCCCGCGCATGCGCTCCTCGATGCGCGCCATCGCCCGGTACGCCCAGTGCGTCGACAGGAAGTACGACGGCACCCTGGGCTCCGCGGACCCGAGCAGGTCCAGCAGCAAGAATAGGTTGATCTGGCCCAGCGGGCTGCGGAACGTCGACAGCGCCGGGTTGACGGTGTTCTCCCACTCCTCGGCCAGCGCTCTATGTTTTTGGGGTTAGTGACAGTTAGCTAGCCAGATGCGCACGGCACGTAACAATCGCAGTCGATAAATTTTATATGTAGTGTCGCGCCTGTCTAACACACGCGGCCTGTAGGGCGTTTACATTAGGTAGACGGGTTGGAAAGAGCAAAACAGGACATACCTAGACCCGTATAGGGAATCCGTAGCAGTCCACGAAACGAACGCCTCCTCGCCGTCGAGCAGCAAGATCTGGACGCCGAGGTCCTCTCCCCCTTCCCCGTCCCCCCGCTGCACATCCTCCCACATCCTGACGAGGTGGCCCTCGATGCTCCTTGCGACGTGCATCAGCATCGCGCACGGGGCGGCGCTGTCGATGGCGCCGATGAACCCGTCCGGCTTGAGCTTGCTGTCGTAGTGCGCGACGAGCGTGAGGTAGCTGGCGCGGCCCGGGCGGTCCCTGGTCCAGGGGGGGTCGCGCCTGAAGAGCAGGTTGGCAAAGGGCAGCTGCCGGTCGCCCGTGGCGGGCGTCGTCGACGTCGAGTTGTACCACTCGACGCGCCATTCTGGCAGCTCCTCCCGGAAGAACGCGACGAAGTGCTCCTGCGCCCTCGCCTGGCCCTCTGTGCCCGGCACGCGCGGGATCAGGATTGGCGCGAGCAGCTTGCCGTCCTTGATGTCGAAGTCCGCGTCCCCGGACGGGATGCTGGACAGAAAATCGTCCGATAGCTCCGTGTATGCGGTGGTTGGGACGATGAACAGGAGTGAATGGATGGCCAGGAGTAGCACCATGCAGGTGGCAACGTGGCCTGGTAAGCAGGCGAACGAGCCGAATAGTCGCGGATTCATGGCTGCTAAACAAGCTACGATAGCTACCTGTTGTTGCGACTGCGGGTGATCATTGGCAACGCTACCCACACATACGGCCAGCGAATGCGTCCATGGCAAATTTCTCTGCAGACACGAGGGATCAATTTGTCTCGATGCATCTAGAGTGCAGAGTAAATTCTCGAATCTGGAAAGGAAAGGGCAAGCTTATGCCAGGCTGAAACTGATTGGTTTCTAGTAATTCAATTTAATTGGCTAATCCAGGAGGTGGGGAACTGCATATGCGACCCCTTTGCCACCGTAGAAAGTACCGGTACCTGTATTGCACCTCCTAATGGAATGAATAAAGAGAACAACGCACACTGTCATAAGCTAACAGTAACCGAGCATGTAAAAGTAACCACGATATCTTTAAAGATCAAGCTGCATCGCCTGACTCTTGGAATTCAGATACTTGGGCTTCTAGCTAAGTCAGTCGTGCACCGCATACGTCCGTAGGCCTGGTCAACCAATGCATTGCTCTGTAGTATGACCTGAGCCGTACCATTCAAAAACAGCACGTATCGCACTCTTCGGCTTCGATGCAAATTTCCGACCTACAATGTGTAACACATATGAGGCTCCATGCTGAAAGTCAATCGGTATCTTGTTCGCTAAACTCCTCTCAGGTAACCCCCCCTCACCCCTTATGGCCTCGAGTACCGAAGCGAGGAGTCGCACCTCTCCGACGCCTTACAAGCCCTGTAACCCCCCATTCCCCATTCCCATAAACGCAAACTAAGAGTACACGTCGGATTCTCGAAGAAACAAGACTGCTCCGCAATCATCCCATAATACTTTACTCGTCGTCCCCAGTAGCGTCTTCGCCCGCCTCGCCCATGACGACATCGGCGTCGCCTATAGTAGCGCCGTTGCCAGCCCCCATCGTGCTCGCTCCGCCGGCCTTGACCTCGAGAGAATCCGCAGGCCTGTACTGGAATCTAGCAGAGATCGTGTCTGACTGCTTTCCCTTCTTGGTCTTGGTCTCCTTGGCCTTGGTCTCATGGACCTGCACGTTGACCGTATCCATGGTCTCGTTGTCCTTCTTCGCCGCCGCCGCAGCAGCAGCGGCGGCGAGGGCCTCCTGTCTCTTCCTCTCGATCCAGGCAGGCGGCAACCCCGGTCCGCTATCAGCGTTACCGTAGTCGCTCTTTTTGGTGCCCTTTGGCCAGCGGCCTGGTCCTCTGCCGGTGCCGCCCGTCTTGCGCTTCGCCGTGCTGGTCTTCTTCGGTGCCGCTTTACGCACGGCTCCGCCGGTGGGTCGGCGGGCCTTGGGCTTGGGTCGAGCCCGCGTCGCCGAAGGCGGAGCGCGTGGTAATGACGGCCTTCTCACGCTGGAGTTCATGCGCGCTGGACCAGGACGCCTAGGGTTGACGGGCGGGAATACCTGGAATCTGGTTGCAGGAATGTCTTTGTAGGCCTTGAGCCAATCCTTCTCACCGGCGAGAGCATCGGTCGTAGGTTCGGTAGCTGGTCTAGCCTGTGTCTCATCATGTGCTTCCCCATTCTCTTTCTTAACGCCATTCAGTTTCGTAGTTCCTCCTACTGGCTCAATACTAGTAGTGTTGTCATTAGGTTCGGTTGATTCGAGAACAGCAGACTGTGGTCCCAATGCCAACTTCTGGCTCGCTTGGCTGGTGATGGCAAAGTCGCCAGTGGCGATACCACTCTCTGCAAGGACGTGGGCGGCCTTTGTATCGTCGTCCTCCTCGCGAGGCGCCATCGTATTGAGTGCTGGTCCTAGCTCGAAGTTTGTCGCGTTACTACGACCCATGACATAGGGTGTCCAGGTGAGCGCGTCTGGATTTAGGCTGACGTAGTTCTTGGACTCCCATTTCTCGACATATTGGCGGCAGTATGTCAGGTCAACGCGGAAGGCGTAGGCCCCGGTAACAGGGTCACGCACTAAACACCGCAATCCTTCAAGAGCGGAGATGACGTCGTCCGGAACCATGCCGGTGTCGTCAGATATTTGCCGGATGCTGAGGCCTCTCTTTTGTGATTTGTGTTCCGGCAAGGCATTGATTAGGTACTTGGACATCACGAGCCTCCAATAGTTTCGGTATGAAACGAGACCCATGTCAGAAAGCGGCTTCTCGGGAGATCCTGTCTTCGCCTCGGCGCGGGTCAATAGATAGGAGAAGTCGATGAGCAGGTTTCCATATCCCTTGCGTTGATGGATTGGCAATGTCAGAATACAACTGACGTTGTTCTGGCTACTCGCACGCTTCTCCTTTGAAAAGTAGCCGACGAAATGATAGCCGAGATCATCATATTCACAAAGGACGTAGAATAAGAAAGGTTCAACGTCGTAGTATAATGTTTTGGACCCCAAAAACAGCTTCGCCAATAGGCATAAGTTTTGACAGTAGACTGGGTTCTTGCGACCGTCGACCTCGAAAAAGGATATGGACCCATGCCGATAGATCTCGTCGCCAGGAGGGTGCTTTGCTGGACACTTGAGCTTATGCCGCCATGCGACATAGTCGGAATTCATGTACTTCAAGCAGAATTCACAGATGTACAGCACGCGATTTCGGCTGTACTCTTCAGGATACGGAGCTGCGTACCAGGTATCAATCTCCCAGCCGCCAAATTCGATGCACTCGATCTGACTCGCAGGTCCGGAAGACTTCTTGGATCTCCTCGCCGGCGGTTCGGTTTCTGCCTGCACGGCAAGCAATCGATTTCTCCATTCTTCTTCGGCCTTTTGCTTTGCCTCGTCAAATCGTCGCCGATCATCCTTAGTGGGCAACGTCTTGGTAGTGTCGGCTTGTTCTTCTGTCAGAATGCCGCCGTATGGTTTTCCTTTCAACTCATCCGTTTCTTTGTCATAGAACGAGTAGAAGGGCTGTGAGTAGCTTGAGGGGAACACTGGCGCCACCGCGAGCGGTTCTGCGACTGTCGTGCCGCGTGCCGCTGATGAAGAGGCACCAGCTCGAGAAGACCGGGATGCAATTGTTCGGCCTGAGCGCTTGCGGGTTGATCTTGGCTTCTGGGAAAGTATCCGCTGAAGCTCGGTGGTATCTACCCGCATCCTTACTACCAAGCTCGAACGCGTCTTCTTGACCACGGTGCACTGGGCGCCAGCACTTGGGATCTTGAGCCTAAGCGAGCGTGCAGACCGCGGTCGTACCGAGTCTTCCGCTTCCCCATTTACCTTCTCACTTGGCGTCGTGTCATTCTGTACGGATCCGTCAGACGTATTTTTCCGCCGTTTCCGAAGGGACATGACGTCTGCGTCATCGGCCTCAATGGAGGATGTTTTTCTCTTTCTCAATACTCGGGAGCCATCCATAGGGTCCTCATCTAGTACGAGCTGATTGAAGACGGAATGCGAATCCGCCTTATCCGTGCCGCGTTGGGCGGGGAGGAGATCCCGTGCAATTTTAGGGACCGAAGACCGTCTGGTCGAAGTGGGGGATATGTCACCATCTTCACGATTATCGCCATTGACCTCTGGGCCGGTGTCCATTTTGTCGTGCTCAGGATCTGCTTCAGATTCGGAGTCTTCGTCACTACCGCCACATTCCGGGCATTTCCAGGATGATGCACCTATTACTTTGATGCGTTAGCACTTTCACCGGTAAAAGCTTGCGGATGTCATATTTCAACTCACCGTCTCCTTCGCGGAGAGCGTCGGTTTCCCTAGCACATTGCTGATGGGCTGCCATTATGAATTAGTATCCACCATGGTGAGCATGGAGAATGGGGAATCATACCGTGTTCGCCGCAGCTTTTACAAGCCAGGTAAGGCTCAAACTCCTCCGCAGGATCGTCTTCTTCGGGTTTCTTGCAGAAGATGCAGTTATTAGTAGCGGCTTCTGATTCCTCATCGTCGTCATCTTCGTTTTCATGGCCTTCCTCCCACTCTGCTACCGACTCTTGGTCGCTGGAGGCACCAGAAGCAAGACTGATATTGTCCTCACTTTCGGTCTCGGACTCGTCTGTCTCCCCGGGCTTTATCTTGACCGCGCCCACGCCTTCATCCTCATCTTCTTCCTCGTCTTCTACGCTACTAGCAATAGCATCACGACCGTTCTTGGATGCGCCCATGATTCCACGATCGTCCTCTACCTCAGCGTCTTCGTCTTCAAAGGCATCGTCTTCGTCATGGGTATGGCCAGCTTCGCTACCGGATTCCTCGCCATCCTCGTCAGCGTCATCCTCGTCCTCGTCCTCGTCCTCGTCCACTGGTATCTCATCCAGATCGTCTTGTTGGTCTTGTCGAGAGCCAACATGCTCCTCGGCTGCGACATCATCGAGCTCGCTCTCCTCGTCGGCGTGGGCGTCGTCAGTGGGGCCATGGAGGTGCTGTTCCGAGGTGTTGGAAAGGTTTGCAGGCGCACCACTGTCCACATGCATAGCGTCGTTTGCGTCGTCCTCTTCGAAATCAGCATCCTCCTCAGAGAGCACTACACTCTGTTGAAGTTCCTCTTGCATGATTTGCGCATTTGCCATGATCGGGCGGGCCTGGGCTTATAAAGAGTGTACTGAAGTATAAGAGCGGCGTAGGACGAGAGGTAGGCGCGGGACAGTGGCAAGGCAATGGTAAGGTCCTCCTGCTTGCACGTCACTTCTGTTTATTAGACGATGTGTCGCATTCCGGTCGCAAGAAACATGGAGCTCCAACCAAGCACTGGCTCAAAATCGTGAAAACGCAATGAGTGCGCAAGGGAAGATGAGGGCATTCGCGAAGGCATCGGCGTTGGAAGCGGGCAGATAGCGGTTGCTCCTGAACGCGACTAGTATGGGCGCAGTCGAAAACAATATAATATACTTCAGCGGAAGTATGGTCCACGGATATGTCCGTCGCGTACTGCAAGAGTTAGTGAGGCGTAAATATACGCGGGTGGTAATGTTGGCGTGAACTCGGTTACGCTCGCTCACTATCACCTTGATGATGATGCGGTACGGAGGGCCACAGGTCGCCGACAAGAATTGATGTAAAGTGCAGATGCACGTTGGAGGTCTTGACCAACATGAATTACCAATCAGGTACCTTGGGTACGGAGAGATATGAAGCTTGGACCCCCCCCTCTGACCTTCCACTCATCTTATCGCAAGAGCTTGTCCGA